>JAQQSZ010020790.1:0-10064 GCA_028646595.1 Phalanger gymnotis
CAGATGATAAAAATTGTCACAACAAGATTAGCTACCTCTGGGTGGGACCTCCAGGTGGGGTCTGTCCCACCTGACCTCCAGGCTATCTCTGGGTGGGATCTGACCTCCAGGTGGGGTCTGTTCTTACAGATAAGAAGAAGGTAAACATGGGGCGTCAGGATGTCTGGACCCCCCCAGGAACTGATAGGAACGGAATGTTGACTATGCATTAATTGCCTCTTCGTTTCTGTACCCTAATTACTTCTTTGTTTCTGTACCCTATAAATTGTGCCTTAAACCTAGAATCGAGGTCTCTCATCCTTAGAGGATGGAGTCCCTGGATGTATCCAGTAATAAAGATTGCCTACTCCTGTAATCCTTGGACTCTTGTCACTCACAAGTAAACGGACTCTAACAAGTGGAAAGTGTGCTGGATTTGGGGCCAGGAGTCTGGGTTTGAATCCTGTCTCTGATATTTACTAGGTATGTGACCCTGGGTAAGTCATTTAACTTCTCTAGGTCTTCAGTTCCCTCATCTTTAAAGTGAGAGATTAGATTAGATGATATTTAAGACCCTTCTAGTTCTAAATATATGTTCCTGTGACTCTCTCATTCTTAGATTCCAATAAACTGCAAACACCTTGAGAGCAGGAATTGTTTCTTTGCCTTCTTTTGTATCCCTAGTGCTTAACACGGTGCCTAGAACATCTCAGCACTTAATAAATACCTATGGTCTTGACTTGAAAAACCATCACTACATGTGAGAACTCCAGTTTAGGCTGCCCCCTTTTCCATCCTAGCACTCTCCCATTTTACTTAAACATTGTAACAGCAAGTTTGCCTTCTAACAACATTGAGTGTTCCCAGTTCTTTCTCATTCTTTGTTCTAAGGTTAGAATAATATATGTAAACAAACAGGCGAAGTCAGACACACCAGGATCTGAGGGAGCAACATAATATAAATAGAAGATGAAGACTATGGCAGTGGATAGGGCTTGGTATCAATGCTGTGTCCAATTTTTATCCTCTGGCCAGGGCATTTATCTCTAATGAGGACTTGTGAAAGGAAGGGGAAATAGGAGAAGATATTATTTCCATTTTTGATGGAAGGAAAAACACACCTAACAATCATAACTATGAATGTATATTTCTTTGATAATTCATAAGATACTTCAGGATTTTACACTGCCTTAGGGTTATCATTATAATGAAATGGACGGACCGAGAAACACAGACCAAGCCAAATTAGAATATATATTGAGCATCATTTATTAGCCGGCGGCTGTCCCATAGAAGGCAGCAGCCCCGAGCTCAAGAATCTAGGGCTTCTTTTCTTTACATGAGCCTTGAGCAGGTGCAAGCAAGCCGTTACAAAAGCAGAGTATTGTGAGCATGTTTAGGCAGAGTATTGTAAGCGTGTCTGGGCTTGCCCGTTAGGGGCCACACAGGGTATTTGTTGCAGGTAGCTAGGTCTGATTTCAAGACTCAGGGTTTTATGCCAAGTATTTGTTGCAGGTAGCTAAGTTGGATCTGGGGTCACAGAGCTCCAGTAAGTGGAGTGTTACAGCACGCCCTTTGAACAAGAGGTCTGCGGGCCCCTGAGCAAGGAGAGTGGGGGATGCTGCATGCCTCAGAGCAAGGGGCATTTCAATAGCATCAGTTGCAATTATCCTGGTAAAAAGAAGGAGTAATGCTTAGAGGTGTTCAATTAATGGGATATTGGTTAAGCTAGGCTTTATGCAATAAAGTAAATAACAAAGAAAAAAAGTATTAATGTATATACACATAAATGCTAATAAAAAAGATTTGTCCTCTCTTAACTCCTCACCAAATAAAGCGTATGCTCATAGTTAACACTCCAAAAGAAATTAATTTCTTTACTAGAGAATAACTAATAAATTTGTGAACTAAGATCTGTGATAAAAGGTAATCATTTTCACCTTAAGTTAGCTTTTGTCTTTATTTCAACTATCGTTAGATTTAATATTGACAAAATGCGGGCCTCAACTCAAAATTCCTTTTGTATGAAACTCATGCATATTAATACCAACTGACACTAACAAAGGTAGAAGACATTAGTGCAAACTAAAGCATCGTAGCTACTCAATAATATATGATTGACACCAATAACAGAAATAAGATGCAAATCAGTGACTTGTTAATGACTTCTCTGCTGCCCACATTAACTCTTGTTAATTGTTTGGCCAAATATCCATGTTTGAAACATGGACAATCTACACGGTCATGTTTAACTAAAATATTTACTTTACAAACCAGATATTTTAGTCAGAAATATCTCATAAGATGTACGTGTACATGACTTATTTGGGGATATGAATTAACCTATTGATTCTCAATTATTTCTCATGTGCCTACTGGGCAGAATATATAATATAGTGGAAAGAGAGATAAATTGAAGTCATAAGACCTGACTTTGAATCCCTACTTAACCTCTCTGGTCCTCAGTTTCCTCATATTTAAAGTGAAGAAGTTGGATTAAAGGACCTCTAAGTTGCCTTCCAACTCTAGATCCACATTCCTATGAATATGTGGTACTCTAACACCATCAAGGTTATAAGACAGGTAGAAAGCAGTCTCTGTCCTTGAGAATTTTAAAATCAAATTAAGGAGATAAAATTGATACATGAGAAGCATTTAGAAACTATAAGATGCTCTAATATTAAGTGGCAAATTGTGTGCTAAAGAAGCTCAAAAGAGGAAAATCAACATGGGCTAGATTTAATCCTGCTATCAATAAAATAAAAACTTTTTTTGTCACTGAACATAAAGTTCCTTTTTTTGAAAATGCTACACGCTTTTGTTTTTTATTTATTCCACACATTTCTGATTTAATACATTTGTGAATATTTAGAATGGCTGGAAAAACTGTCAGTAAGTCTAATTTTTATTCAAAGGTTTCTCATTTTCTCTCCCTCTTCCTTCATTGACCATGGCATTTGAGAGATTAGACCAGGAGCAAACAATATAACTGGAGGATACACTATAGAAAATCATGAGAACAAATGAATAGAGAAAAATAGTCTCCTTAGGAAAGAGTATCTTGCACCAGGAAAGAATACCAGCTATGAACTTAAGAAGGGCCTTCCAGTTACCAAGAGTTATAAATTTATACTTTTTCCAAATGTTCTGTACAGGTATTCCCATGACCATCATACTCTTAAGCCTAAGGCTACTCTAGTAGGACAGTGCCCCTTATTTATACTATACCATAGTAAATATTTTAGCTAAAAATCTAATTAAGAAGTTAATAGGTAGAGGGAAGGCACTAATTAGCAATGGTGCTAGAAACTCAGGTTCTCAAGGATTAATCCTAGAAACCTAAGAAGATGTTGCAGTAGCCCTCATGGTACTTGTCCCATTAATGCAAATGAAAGTTGAAGAAGTGGCACCATAATGAGTACTATAAAGCAAAAACTAGTTACACAGTTTTCTTAAAAATTACAGTTAAGAATAAAACAAGAAATTGTGGGGAACTCATAATTTTATTTATTAATTCGATGGTCTCTTTACATCTCTTATTTTCAGAATTTCTATTTTTCTGTTTAATTGCTTTTAATTTGTTGCTTTTCTACTTTTTAGTTGCAAACTCAATTCATTGATTTCTTGCTTCTCTCTTATAATGACAAAGATATTTATATAAAAAATTTCCCCTAAGGCCTGTTTTGGATACATCCCACAAGTTTTGTTATGTTAACTCAAAGGTATTTTCTTTGATAAAAGTGTCTTCTATTTCTGCAATTGATGTGACCCACATATTCTTTAGAATTGTATCAGTCTCTATTCAAATTGGAATCTTTTTTTAAACTACCCTTATAGATTATATTTTTATTACATCATGTTCAATAAAGGATGTATTAATTCTCAGCTTTTCTTTGTGTGTTTTTTTCTTTCCTGGTACATGGCCAAGTTTTATACAGATGCCATGCAAAGTTGAGAAAGATGTATAGTTTTATTATTTTCATTCAGTAGTCACCAGAGGTCTGAAAAATGTAGCTTTTATGAAATTCTATGAAAATTTTTAATTCACATTTTGTCTTTGTGTTAGACTTATTGAAATTATAAAGGGCATATCAATTTCCCCAACCATTATTGCTTTGCTGGTTATTGTTTCCTCCAGGTTAACTAGCTTTTTATTTAGGTATTTTGATTCCATGCTGTTTATTTTTAATATTAATATTATTTTATTGAGAGGCAATATAATATGGTAAAGAGCTAGTAATGGTGTAAGACATAGGCTCATGTCTTGTCTCTGATACAGACTAGCTGTGTCACCCTCAGGATGTCAATTAACTCTCAATGCCAGGCACCCCACAGAGGGATCTCTCTAAAACTAAAAGTTTCAGAGAAATTCCTCTTTGGGAGCTTCTATGACCAATGAAATCATGTTTGATTGATGATTAATATTAATATTGATAATTAATATAAATATGATGTGGTTTCTTTTTTTCCCCTATTTTTACTGTTGCCTTATCTGAGATCATGATTTCCACACTGACTGCTTGTATTCACCTGAGTTAAAATAGATTCTAATCTAGCTCTGATCTTAACTCTGTGTATGTTTCACTTGTATTCTTACAAATAACATGTTGCTGGATTCTACTTTTTAATGCAGTCTACCACTCTCTTCTATTTTATTGGTATGGTCACTCCATCTACATTCATAGTTGTGATTGTTAGGTGTGAAATTCGTAACACTTTACACATAGGATTAAAACTGTTTGAGGGCCTTAGGTACCAACACTTCAGGGGCTTTCTCTCACAACTTTTGATGTGATTTTTTTGTTTTTCTCTCCATCTAATGAAACTGCAGAGATCAATCTTTAGAGAGCTGCCCGAGGCAGTGGGAAAGTGTGACTTTCTCAGGATCATCCTGCTAGTAGATGACAGAGGCAAGACTTGAACCCAGGACTTCTTGATTCCAAGTTCAATACTCTATTCACCACTTTAATTGCCTCTCAAAAATTATATCAATTTTGAATTGAGTGAATTATATGATAAATTTAAAAATCAAGAAAAAGAATTTGTTAGAAGCTGACAATTCCTAAATTGATTTTAAAACTTGAACATGAAAAGAGCAATTTTTGTAATAACTACAATAATATGACAAAAATTAGAGAAAAGAAAAATTTAGCATATACATTACTTAATTCATTAATAAATACCATGAACCATTGTTAGTGAGAGTCAGTGTGGCACAAGAGTTAGAGAGCTGGCTTCACAGTTAGGAAGAACTGGGTTCAGGTCTTGTCTCTAACACATATTATGTAACTCTGGGCAAATCATTTAACTTCTTGTCTCAGAGGGATGATGGGCATATGAGGTGTTAAGGAGGACAGCTGGGTGGTGCAGTGGATACAGCACTGGCCCTGGAGTCAAGAGGACCCCAGTTGAAATCTGGCCTCAGACATTTTATACTTACTGGCTGTGTGACCTTGGGCAAGTCACTTAACCCTGATTGTCTTGCCAAAAAAAGTCATGCGTATTGAATAATCTGACTCTGACTTCATTATTCTCTTAGGTTTTTATTAGGCTTAACTTGTATTATGTATTACCTATCTATGTATTAACTCCTACATTGTAAACTCCCTAGAGGGCATGGACTACATCTTTCCCAATGCCTATTACAGTGCATTAATATTGTGAATGCTTAATAAGTATTTGCTGATTAAACTGTTCAACTATGACCTTTATATTAAATATGGGATGTTTAATTCTGTTTTTTGAAAATTGGTAATTCACCTTTGTTTCAGGTAAATCTCTATTAACCAGAATATCTACTTGAGCTAGGACCCTATCATTCTGGATGGGATCAGGGACAAGTAGTGAACCTGAGATTTCATCTCTATATGAAACCCAGGGAAACTGAATAAACTACTTACGACATTCTGCAATTCTTTAATGCTTAAGGCACCATTAGAGAATGTTTAGCTTGAACCCTTGGACCACTGTCTCAATCCCCAAGGGGATTGTGAACAACTAAATGGCAAGCGTTCACCTAGAGCCCTCAGAGGTTAAGTGATTTGCCCAACTTTCTCCAGCATCCAGTTTGGCTATCTATCATGTTATGCTGCACCTCTGCCTTTTTATCATTCTGAAAAACAGCTTATTTCTCTCTTCCCCATAGAAAAAGAAATCACAGAAAGTATTCATAGTAGTTTTTTTCCTTTTTGTTGAGACCTGTGATTTCATTTAGTTGGGGAACTCTGTGATATGAAAACTCTCTCTATTGATGGAGAATTGCAAATCATCTGTAGCCAAGTCTTAAAGAGCTATGTGGAAGCAATGAGAGGTCGTGACTTGCCTATGAGTCAGAGACAGAAGTTGAACCTAGGTCTTACTGACTATAAGCTGGCCCTTTATCCACAATGCCAGGCTATTCTCCCTCTTCTGTCTGTCTCTCTGTCTTCACTTATAATGTGTGTGCATATTTATGTATGTGAAATTACTAATGAAAAACTTCCTTTCCATTTGAAAACAAGTGCTATGTTTATTATTTATGGGATTTGTTACACAGATTCCCACCAGACAAATCAGGCAAATGTATTTAATTAGGTCTTTCTGAAATTTGTATGAATAAATTTGCTATGTAATAAATTAGATGAACATTGTTTTAAGAGTCATTAAAAAGGGAAAGATGTTGAAACATCCTGTAAATAAACCTTTAGTATTGAAAAAAATTATCCTTAACTTTATGTTCATCTTTAGTTGTGAAAATGATTTGCATGTCTAAATTGTGGGAAACATTTTGGTTCCAATTAAATTTGTTTGTTTATTTCTTTATTATCTTGTTTTGTCTAAGTAGAGATTTTGCTTTGTACCTCATGAATTTTTATTTGAACCTGAAGTCATCACATAAAAGTAGAAGGCTTTTATTTTGACTGAACCCTCCAGTTAAAATCCCTCCCTTTAGCTGTCAGCCATCAGGACTTGATGGGAAAAAACAAACAAATAAACACATGCCTGATAATACATTTCATTCTCCTCTCCTTGTATGTGAAATTACATTGACTCTGGAAACAATCACAAAATGGAGCTGACTTCATCTAGTGAAAATTTATATTATGTAGCTCTAGATGATGGGCAAAATCACAAATCCTTGATGTATTGATACAACCTCAGCTGGGCACTTGATGCTAGTCAAGCCTCCTCCATTACCCTTCTTTTTTGTTTGTTTGTTTGTTTTTTGTTATTATTTTTTGAGATTTTTTATTTTTAGTTTACAACACTTGGTGCTACATAATTTTGAGTTCCAGATTTTCTTCCCAACCCTTCCCACCTCTTTCCCCAACATGGCTTGAAATCCAATATATCTTCTACATATAACTTCGCATTGAACTTATTTGCACACTAGTCAAGTTGTGAAGAAGAATTATGACCAATGGAATGAATCATCTACATTACCCTTCCTGACTCTCTTTCTCTTCCCTCCACCAGTATTTGTTGCAGACTTTTCTTTTTCTCCTTAAACCCCAGGATGTTCCCCTCACCTTTACTTACAGTAGATAACCTAGGCTCCTATTTCACTGAGAAGACTGAAGCCATCTAATGTGATCTTGCTTATTCCTCAAAACATCTCAAATTGGTGCAAACCTTAAAGCACCAAATAAATATATTTCTTTGTATTATCCATCTTAGTCTTAACACTATCTTCTCCTTCTCTTGGGTTGTAGAAAGGTTATTCATATGCTTAAGGCTAATCCCTCTATTTATACTGTTGAGCCCATTTCTTTCTGTCTCTTTCAGGACAGTAATCCAACAGTCATATACTCTCTCTTGCATCTTCAATTGCTGACCTTCCTCCATGCAAGAAAAAAAGACTTCTCTTGACCCTTTGTAATTAGTCCATATTTTTCCCAACTCTCTTCTCCTTCATTATTAAACTCCTGAAAAATGTTGTTTAGGTTGACTCTGGGTAAAACTTAAGTCATCTGATGGCTGTTGGATGAGACTTGTGCACTTGAAACATACCAAACATACTATTCACCAGAGCACAGAAATCAATATAAGGCACATCCATCTTAGACTTTATTGGGCAGGAACTATTTCTGTCTGGCACAAAGGTGTGTAATAAGTGCTTATTGATTAAATGATTTAGTTATTGAAACACCAAAATGATCCCATCATAAGGCCCCTCTTTCTCCTTGAAATTTTGCCAAACCACTCCAACCCATAGTGCCTTTCTTCCCTTTTATCTCATAGTGCCACTTTTCTCTGTTCTTTGATACTATTTTTAATCCTTTTGCCTTGGGGGGGCCAGAAGCAGCTGATGCTGGAATTCTGGAAGCCTATCTTTGCTTATCCAATCATTATATTGATACAATTGACACATCTCTCTTTAGACTCTGATGGAGATAGCCCAGGACCCTAAACCAAGTGCCATGGAAATGGCAATGTTTTTGGCCTAGTACCTTTAGCCATCATCCTGGAGAGAAACTCCTGTGGAGATGTAACCTGGCAAATGTTCCTGTAGGTGCTACATTTCTGGAAGATTCAAAAAAGAAAGTTCTTGTCACCAAAGTCCATGGCACTGTTAAATGGTTCATCATCAGACATTTATATGATTTTGTCGGTGGAAATAACATTAAAGAAGAAATGTTACCAACTGCTTTGTTTGCATATAGCTTGATTACATATAGTTTAGACGTATAATTTCCTCCATTAGATAGTAAGGTCCTTGAGAGCAGGGACTAACCATCTTTTGTCTTTATATCCCCAGCACTTAACACGGTGTCTGCCACATAGTAGGCACTTAATAAATGTTTATTGACTGATTGAGTGCTTTATTCCTGAACCCTAAGGACTGTGGGACATTTCCATTTGACTTACAGCTGAAACTTTCCACATGTGTTGTTTTCTCCATTAAAATGGGAGCTCACAAAGATAGTGGCTGGAAAGCAGGGACTCGCTTAAGCTCTCCCCCAAATCTCTCCAAACACCTGTAAAAATGGCTCTGAACAAATTCTAGAGCTGTGGAACTCATGAAATAGCAGAGGGAAGCAGGTCTCCAGCCCAGGACAGTCTGGAGGGTTGCTAGGAAGAGTCTATCTCACTGTGTTGGTAGTGGAGTGCTGCCCAGCATGGGCCATATCAGTATAGACCAGGGGCTGAGGAGATAGGGCAGAGCAGGCCATAAGGCCATGAGTCACTGAGCTGTAGGAGTTATCAGACTTCTCAACCTGCAAATGCCAAAGACAATGGAGCAGGTTAGTGGGAAAACTGCTGGATCCAGGGGAGAGAAGTGCTCAGTCTGGCCCCAGCTCCAAGGGTGGTGGAGGAGGCACAGACGAGGTAGTTCCATGGTGGCTCAGCAGCAGCAGCAGCTGCAGTGGGAAGCACGTGCAACTGCTTTGAGAACACCAGCATCAGCAGTTTCTGGCACCAGGCTCACATGGTGTGAGGAATCAAGTGGCAGATCAGAGTGGGAATGAAGGGAACACTTTGCTGGCATAGAGGCAGGGTTCTTTTGCTTTCTCTGCTTGAATCTGGGTTGTGGTCCTGGTTGGCGGTTCTTGGGGGAGGAGGAGTGCTGGTGTGGCAGAGCTTTCAGTGATGGTGGAGTAGAAGTAGTTCTGAAAGCAGCAGCACTGCCCCGAAAGTTTGGGACAAAATACTCTCTACAAGCAGTCATACCCTGACAAAAAGCTCAAGGGTCAAATAGGTGGCTGGGAACATGACCAGGAAGCAAAAAAAGGACTCAGAGTCAGAATATAAAGTCTTTTTTTGGTGACAAAGAAGATCAAAACATATAGCCAGAAGAAGTCAACAAAGTCAAAGAGCCTATATCAAAAGCCTCCAAGAAAAACATGAACTTGTCTCAGGACATGGAAGAGCTCAAAAAGGATTTAGAAAAGCAAGTAAGAGAAGTAGAGGAAAAATTGGAAAGAGAAATGAGAGTGATGCAAGAAAATCATGAAAAATAAGTCAACAACTTGCTAAAGGCGACCCAAAAAATACTAAAGAAAATAACACCTTAAAAAATAGACTAATCCAAATGGCAAAAGAGCTCCAAAAAACCAATGAGGAGAAGAATGCCTTGAAAGTCAGAATTAGCCAAATGGAAAAGG
>JAQQSZ010020791.1:0-10064 GCA_028646595.1 Phalanger gymnotis
ATTTCTTCAGTATATTTTTCAGTATTTTTTTGGGTCTCCTTTAGCAAGTCATTGACTTGTTTTTCATGGTTTTCTCGCATCCTTCTCATTTCTCTTGCCAATTTTTCCTCTACTTCTCTAACTTGTTTTTCCAAATCCTTTTTGTGCTCTTCCCTGGCCTGAGACCAGTTCATGTTTTTCTTGGAAGCTTTTCTTGTAGGCTCTTTGACTTTGTTGATTTCTTCTGGCTGTATGTTTTGTAACATTTTTTCTTTGTCACCAAAGAAAGATTCCAGAGTCTGAGACTGAATCTGGGTGTGTTTTCGCTGCCTAGCCATGTTCCCAGCCAACTTACCTGACCCTTGAGTTTTTCAGTGGGGTATGACTGCTTGTAGAGTAAACAGTTCTATGTTCCAAGCTTGGGGAGATGTGCCAGCTCTGCCACACCAGCACTCCTCCTTCCCCAAAAGCCCCCAACCTGGACTGGACTTAGATCTTCAGCAGGCTCTTCACTCCTGCTCTGATCAGCCACTTAATTCCTCCCACCAGGTGGGCCTGGGGCCAGAAGCAACTGCCGCTGGAGCTCTGAAGCTGCCCCACCTCTGCTACCCCTGGGGTGGTGCCCGAACCGCAAACTCCTTCTTTCACTCTGTCCCTAGCAGCTTTTCCCACTAACCTTCTTTGTTGTCTTTGGTGTTTGTGGGTTGAGAAGTCTGGTAACTGTTGCAGCTCACTGATTCAGGGCGCTAGGGCATGCTCTGCCCGGCTCCTGGTCTGGTTGGTCTGCACCACCCATGCTGGGCTCTGCTCCGCTCTGCTCCGCAGCTCTGTGTAGGATAGACCTTACCCAGCAACCATCCAGGCTGTCCTGGGCTGGTGCCCTGCTTCCCTCTGCTATTTTGTGGGTTCTGTAGTTCTAGAATTGGTTCAGAGCCAATTTTTATAGGTTTTTGGAAGGACCTGGCGGGGAGCTCACACTAGTCTCTGCTTTGCAGCCGCCATCTTAGCTCTGCCCCACCCCCCATAAACGTCTTATTAAGATAGTTATGCATAAAAGTTTGTATGTGCATATATATACATATATATGTATATATATGTGTGTGTATATATATATTCTATAACAAGCATTGTTAATTCATTTACATTTCTCAGAGTAAGGAAAGATAGTACTTGTTTCAAAATTTTAAGAAGCGAAATCATAACTTTATATGCACACTAAGAAAGATATAGCAATAAAGAAAGTAGACATTATGGAAAGCATTGAAGAGGTTAAAGTTTTCTCCACCCTATAACTAAAGGTCAGAGAGCCTAAAATAGCCATGCCTTTACTTTGAAAGATGCTTTAAGATTCTAAGGTAAAAAGCTTCTCATAAGAAGAATTTTTAACTTATAGGAAACTGTTAACAATCTGGAAATTGCAGGTCAGGGCATTAGCAAAAAGACAGGTAAATTTTCTTCTACTGAGGGGGGTGATATGGGTAATTTAGTTGATAAGAAACAAATGTTATTAACAAGTCTAAATTTACGTTAGAAAAAACATTGGATTTGGCATCAGAGGACCTTGATCTTAATCTTGGCTTTTCTACTGACCTTGGGCAAATTACTGCACCACTTGGCTTCCATGTCCTCTTCCAACTAGAAATCTATATCGTGGTCCAGATTACTTTTCATTGCTTATCAATGCTTTCCTTAATATCTGTTCTCTGCATTGCTATACTACTATCTTATTATGTACATAAAGTTTTGCTTCTTAAAACTTTCTAACCTCAAGTACTTTCTGACTTGCCTGCTGTAAAAACAGAGACAAATCAGAATAGTACAGTAAATAAAGAGCTCTGCCTATATCTGCTACTTACTGCAAAGTAGTAAGGTCACTTACTGCAGAGATCACAACCTTTATTGGCTTACCTATCTCAAAGGGTTGTTGTTGAGAAAAAAATCTTGGAAACCTTAAAGTGCTTTGTGAACGTGAGCTGTTATTGTGGTTAGAACAATGCAAGGGAGGTAAGCTAATCAGTCACTACCCTTTTGAGCTAGGTATGCCTTGTGGCCCTATGTACAGCAGTACTTTGGCCCCTTGCTAAGGAACATATAGAACATAGCATCTTGGATAGCTCCCTAGCATTGAATGACTGTAATGAGTCAGAGGATTGATTGACCCCTTGATAGAATTTCAAGGAATTCTGTTCTGCTCTTCTTTGAATGTGTTGCTTAGGACTCTGTCAGCTCTCCCTTCAACTTCCAGTGGGTTGGGGGCAGTGGAGAAAAGGAATTTTCTCCCCTCTTCCCCTCCTAGAAACAATGGTGGCTATGAGAATAATGGCTGCCTAAGTGAACTCAAAACTAAATCTCAAGTCCTTGTCTACCTCTACTGCTTTGTGTTTCTTTCTCTGAGCTCAGGTCAGAGATAGACCTCTCTTTTTTTGGAGGCTGGGCTCCCCTAGGATTGAAAACAGTTTGCTGTTTTACTGTCAGATGAGTCAAATGCAGCAGCAGCAGCAGAAGGAGAAGGAGGAAAAAGAGGAGGAGGAGGAAGAAGAGGAAGAGGAGGAGGGGAAGGAAAAGGAGAAGGAAAAAGAGAAGGAGGAGACTGTTTCAACAATCTTGCTAGCAGCTGCTGTAGGGGTGTAAGATCCACCAACGACCAGCACCCAGAAAGCCGCCAACACAGGTTCTTTGATCTGCTTTACCAAGGAAAGTAACTTTAAGGGGTTAACAATCTCAATTTAATCAAACATACAAATATCATTCACAGTTAAGGGGGAAAAGATCAGCCCCCTGAACTTCAGGGCAAATACAAACAGAAATTACAAACATCAACAGACACACCTTGTGTAATCCAAATCACAATACATAGTTATCAGTGCCAACATCTGGGTTGCAAAGCTGGGGAGCAGTTTGCAGCTTGTCCAGCATCTCAACACTCTTTCCATGAGTGTGCCCCAAAAATCAAATGCCAAGCTCTCCTCAATTATATCCAGTTTGGAGCCCTGAGGTCTCTGACCTCACCCAGACTGGGTCTGGGAAAGTTCTCCATCCCCAGGATCACATCATATACAAATCAATGACTCCCAATTGTCTCAGTGCTGAGAAATACTCCAAGACAAAAAGATCCCACTTTATCTTGCCTCATTCAAAGGCCAGAATCATTAAAATGTCCCACCTTAATTACTATTACAGAGACAGAGAAGGAGAAGAAGGAAGAGAAGAAGTAATGAGAAATACAATTGCATGGGATGTTGGGCTATATCTGCACTGCACATTTGGTTGCTACAATCAGTGTCCCATCTCCCCCAACTCTAATAATTGGCATGTTGAGGGGCCGAGAGTACAGATATAGGATTTATTTACCTGGGGAGCTCCCAGTAATGAATCTCTGTGTACCAATGTATCTCAGTAGGTTCTCAGAAAGTTATAATCTTAAAAAATTGTTTGGGACACTGAGACACTAAGCGACTTTCCCAGAGTCACACAGCCAATGTCAGAGATGAGATTTGACCCAATCGTTCCTGACTCTGAGGCTGACTCCCCATCCAATATCCCAGGCTACCTCTCAATGCCTGACTTAGTTTTTTCCTCTAGGTAAGATGTTCTACATGTAGTAAGTGCTATGCGAATACTAGTGATGGAAAGTCTAATTCTATTGTACTCTTAGGGAAGGAAATACTTTTTATAGGCAAGAGCGCATTGAATCTGGTGGACGCGGAAGAGATGGTTAGGGAAAGTCGTAAGTTTTAGAAACCACATGCTTCCAGGGGAAATCCCTGTCAAAGAAATTGCTTTAAAAATGTCCAATTTTACCCCTAATTCTTTCCCCTTCATAATGTCCTTTCTTTCAGCCCTCCTCTCTCCCTTCATCCACTCTTATGACCTGTCTCTTAATAGCCCCTTCCTGTTTTGTAGCCAGCAGTCTTTCTAAAACCCTGCTACTATCCTGATGAAGAGGATTAAGATGGTAACAATCCTCCAGTCACCAAGCAAAGCATAAGCAGCAATTAACCTCTATTCCAAGGAAGGATTTTGTCTATGGAGCCTCACTTGCTTCCCTTAGTAGTGATTGGAGTTCTGTGGCACAAAAGAGTTTAATTAACTGAAATTGTTTAAGCCCTACACTTCTCTTTCAGGAAATAGCTGGTTCATTACACTCTAAATAAATGTAAGGAATAAGACAAGCAGTTCCTTGTCCCATTTCCTGCTCCTAGTTCCATTAAAATACCAAAAGAGTTATTTTTCATAGGTGCTCCTTTTCTGGGGCTGTGAGAATAGAGAGGCTGGCTCTGGTTCCAGAATTCTTGGGGTCAACAAGATGAAGAGACTGTTACCTACACCCATCTACACTGATCACCCTTAGGAGGAAGTGCTGAGAAGGAAAAAAGGTGAGATCCTTACTTAATGATAGGTGGACTTATTATCTAAATAGATTTTCTAGTACTCAGGCACCAGAGAGAATAACCAGGCTCTTTAAAAAAAAAAAATTATGTAACGTATCTACTTCTCAGGGCCTTCTCAAGGCCAGACTGGCTACATCTCCCCTCAGGGATCCAGGGTGCTTTTGGGGTTTTGTGGGGGTGTCCCTTTCTCTGTCATTGGTTCAAGCCCCCACCAGCTGGGTCCCCCCTCCCATTTGTTAGTGCCTATTTACTAGTACTCTAGTTCAATTTAACCACTTAATACTGGTCAACTTTTACAAAGGAATAGTTATTTCAAAGCTATAGCAAGGTCAAAGTACAAACATTTCTCTCAGAACCTACATGGCATGCTCTCCCCTATACCACTTTGGTCTCTGGAGGAGTAGGTTCAAACTTAGCTCATTTCCTACATAGCATTCATTCCACCAAGTTCAAAATTGTCATTGCTGCCAGATGAGTCCTTCCCCTGGGCTGGATTCCTAAAGGTCTCTCCTGAAGAGTATTCCCTGCTCCTCTGGGCAATAATGCTGTGCTGGTTCCAAAACCTGGCCTGAATTATGACTCCCAGGTTCCTATGGTTCACTCTCTTGATCAAGTCAAAGATACCACTCCCTGAACCTAAAACAGAAAAGAACGAATGAAAAGCCAAGAACAGAGGCCCATTTCTTCTGCACGCCTTCCCCCTTCTAGCATGACCTCTCGCCAAAGTGAGTGAAGGAGTAAACTTACTTTCCCAGATGTGAGTGCAGAAAAGAGAGGCAAAGGTTAAGTCACTAAAAGTAAAAAGTCTTTTTAAATGCCTCAAAAAGCCTTTCCCCTTTACTAGAAGGGTTACCCTACCAGAACCATTTACAGAATGTCCACATCTATTCCATAGTCTCTTCAAAGCACTTTCCTTATGCATCATCACAATTCTCCTTCAAGCAATCTCCTTAGAGTCCTCCATGTGGAGAGACACTATCCTCATGAGGCAGCTAATAGCATCTGCATAAGCACTAGACTCCAATTACATTTTTTTTTTCAATGAACAAAGCCTATTTTCTCTCCCTCCTTTCTATATCCCTTATCCCCATTGGGGGAAAAAAAAGAAAGAAAAAGAAGAAAAGCCCTTGTGACAAATATCAAGTCAAGCAAAACAAATCCTCACATTGACTGTGTCCAAAAAATATGTCTCAGTGTGTACCCTGAGTCCATCATGCCTCCATCAGGAGGTGGGCAAAACTTGTGTTTCATCATGGGTGCTCTGGAAGAGTTAGTTTTTGTGTTTGAGTTCTTAAGTCTTTCATGTCTTTACGTTGTTAATGTTATTGAATAAACTGTTCAACAAGGCTCTTTCTAAGGGCTAATGGGCTGGAAAGAAGTAACTTTCCAAGTTTATTTCCTTTCCTCAAAAAGATCTCAAATATATAGAATGGCCTAGTGGAAAGAAGACTATATTTGGAGTTCAAGAACCTGAGTTCAAGACAAAACTCTCCTACTTAATACCTACATGTCTGTGAGCAAGTTACTCAACTTCTTTGGGACTCACAGAATTCTGAGATCATTAAAGCTTGGAAATGGCCTCATAGGATATCTAGTCTAACCCCAGTTTCCTTATCTATTGTAATGTTTAAAAAGTTTGAGAAACATAATTTCTGAGTAATTGTTAATAACACAAATCAAAACAACTCTGAGGTACCACAGCACACCTATCAGACTGGCTAACATGACAAAAAATGAAAATGATAAATGTTGGAGATGTGGGAAAATTGGAACACTAATGCATTGTTGGTAGAGTTGTGAACTGATCCAACGATTCTGGAGAACAATTTGGAACTATGCCCAAAGGGCTATATCACTGTGCATATCCTTTGATCCAGCAATAATACCATTACTAGGTCTGTATTCCAAAGAGATCATAAAAAAGGGAAAAGGACCCACATGTACAAAAATACTTATAGCACCTCTTTTTGTGGTAGCAAAGAATTAGAAATTGAGAGGATGTCCATCAATTGGGGAATGGCTGAACAAGTTGTGGTGTTTGAATGTAATGGAATACTATTGTTCCATAAAAAATGCTGAGCAGGAGTATTTCAGAAAAACCTGAAAAAGACTTACATGAACTGATGCTGAGTGAAGTAAGCAGAACCAGAAGAACATCATACATAGAAACAGCAACATTGTCCATGACCAACTTTGATAGACTTAGCTCTTCTCAGCAATGCAATGATTCTAAAACAATTCCAAAAGACTCATGATGGAAAATGCTATCTACATCCAGAGAAAGAACTACGGAGTCTGAACGCAGATAGAAGCAGACTATTTTCTTTTTGTTGTTTTTCTCTTTTGTTCTGATTTTTTCTTTTAAAACATGACTAATATGGAAATATGTTTAATATGATTGTACATGTATAGCCTATATTAGATTGCATGTTATCTTGGGGTGGGGGAGGGGAGAAAGGGGGAAAAATTTAGAACTCAAAATCTTATAAAAGTGAATATTGAAAATTAAAAATAAAGAAATAAAATTTAAAAAATAATGAAAGCACTTTTAATAAAAAGTCAGTGACATGCTTGAATGCCAAAGACTCATGGCAGCAGGCTCACAACTTATCCATACTTGGAAGAGGAGTGTTTCTGAGGGTGACGACCAGTTCTGATTGGTTAACGATTAATGAAAGATGGACTTTACAAAGAGAAATGAGCTCACTCCGATGAGAGGCTGAGAGTGACATGATGCCACTCTTGGACAGAGAGACAACTATCCCTATACCCAGACCACCGCCAGTCTTGGGCAATCTAGACAAAGAATCTATATCCCCTACTCAAGCCTGAGCTAGTTGGGTGGAATAGCAATACCCAGAATGAGGAGAATGTTAATCCTATCTTCCATCGGCCCTGCCTATCTGGAAAAAAAAGCTAGGGTCTCCCTAATTTTGATAATTAGCTATTAATAGGAGAGAGAAATAATCATTCCTTACACTACAAAAGGAGAGGATTGGACTAAATGATCCCCAAGAGCCCTTCCACTTCTAAATCCCATGATCTTCCCGTATAATGCAAGCGATATAGTCAGGGTAGTCATCAAATGAGATAATATTTGTAAGGCATTTAGCATAGGGCCTAGCTCAATGAATGCTTATTCGTTTCCCCTTTACTCTAGTAATGAACCCCTGTATGGATTGCTGCCACACTGATACCAAGAGTGAACTTATTTGCCCTGGCTCAGTTTCCTGCTGAGTAAAAATATGGGCCAGAGCCTTTCCAGACTCCTGGAGAAATCTGAGTTTCGGGTACCTGTAGGGAGTTTTGTAAATACTCTTTAATTCAGCTGAATGCCAGAATAATCGCTCTTCCTAGGACTCAGGTAAAAGCTTGACAATCTTTTAAGGAAATGTTGACAGGGAGTCTACTGCTGAGAAACAGGCCAAATGCATATTTGAACTTAGAGAGAGTTCATGGCCCACAGAGGTTGAGATTGTCACTGGACTGACAGTGCTGGAAACCTCCTCTGAGTCCAACTACGTCTGCCATTTGGTTAATCACTTTGAATTTTCACTCTTCCCCCTAAATTGCTGTCACTCTGCCAGTGTGACAACATTGGGTCTGACTCTGAGAGGTTAACCTTCAGGTTGTCATCCAGGTGATTTCTTAACTTAAACCCAGACTTGAGTTTATTGGCACATAATTCTTTGTTTTGACAATTGTGTTGGAGTGCTTTAACGGCTGGCTGGCTGTGGCAGGGTTTGACCATGTTTTGAAAAGTGACTTCAACGCTTGTGTTGGTGATTGGCAAGGCGCCATGGGTTGGCGACGGTGAAGCATGATGTACTGAACTTGTTTGAACTCCTTGGTTGATTTATTTTCTGTGGTTTCCTGCTGCTCTGTGTGTCCATAAGCAAAGAGTAAAATGCTGTTTGCAATGCCCAGAACCTTGTCTAGTCAGGGTTCGTGGTACAATATTTTTTCCGCTCTGAGACTGTCCTGCTTGAAACAGCCAGGTTTCTCCTGATGACTCATAGTACAAATGATGACTAACAGAAAGCTAAATGTCATTTGGCCTACTGCATTCCTAAAGATTGCTTTATTTTCATAGAACCCCTTTCGGTCAGTTCAGCATGAGATTAAGCTGGTGTTAGAGGCTGGGACTGATTTGGGCTTTTTTCATGTTTCAGTTCAGGTTCAGAATGAAATGAGACACTCGTAGACCATCTAAAAGTTAACAGGAGGTGGTTTCCTTAGCTAAAAGATAGAAAGGATATTCAGAAAAGGATACAGAATTCATTTGGTTGAGCACAGCTTCCCGGCCTCTACATTGGCCATGCTAATGTACCCATCCAGCCTGAAAGACAACCCTTGATATACCTTTTGTACTTAGGCTACAGACCTTCCCCCTTAGAGCATGATCTCTCACCAAAGTGGGGGAAGGAGTGTTAATGGCCTAAGCCATAGTCTAAGCCAGTTAAGTCTCTAGGAAGATTTCAAAAAAAATTAGCCTAGTGTACATGGAAGATCCCACCTGGAGTTCTGGCCTCTCCCTCTTTTTTTCCTCAACCTTAGAAGAATTAGATTTCTGTTCTATGGGTTTTTACCACAATCTGGTAGTCAGAGCAGGTGTGCTCTGGGGTGGGGGTGGGGCGTGGGGGCCAAGAAGGAAGAAATTGCTCACTAGTATCCCTAAAGAGATCATCACTTTCTCATTATGAGCCTGCCTGTATGTAGTGGATATATTGCCATCTAGGGGTGCTGGGAACACTGAAATTGAAGGGCAAAAGGCATGGGCTCTGCCTCAAAAGAATTCAACCACTCAAGCCTTCTTTCAGTCAGAGACAAGTTTTATTGTGTTGCCCAATAAAAGCAGGCCAGATTTTTAGAATCTCTGCATTTGGTAGACAAGACTGACTTTTTTATAGTGCAAAAAATGGGAAGGCTTGGATGGGATCAAGGAATGGCTAGTAGCCAAGGGTGAACTGCGCGTGACAGAGAAGGAAGAGATGGGCTAGATGAGACATAACAGAGAATTGAAGGTTGGGCTGGGTCAGGGGTAACAGAGAAGGAAAGGTTGGGGTTGGGCACAATAAAAGGACAGTTGAAAGGATTATTGGAAAGGGTGATGCTTCAGGTGAACTCCAGGAACTAAGCCCTGTGGGAAAGTCCAGGGGCTTTTCCTTTTGGGGGTCTAGATCTCAAAGACATGGTCTTTTCTTTTTAGGGATTCAGATCTGTAGTAGGAAGGCTGAATTTATGATCTCAAAAAGGATCATATAAATATCTGAATGGTTCGAAATCGTTGGGTATACAGAATTCTCCGAGCAGACGGCATCAAAAAATTTATTCAGGGCCCAGAGCAACAAATTAGCAAACCAACCTCCCCATTCCAGTATTGTGAACATTCCAGTAAGCCCGCCTCACAAGAGTAGCCAGGAGGCCACAGAAAAAATAAGATGGCATAAATCATATTCACTGGCCTCAAGACCTCGCTCCAACTCCTGGGTCCACACAGGGGTCGGCTCTGCTTTGGATTTTTTTCCAGCTGTAGTTTTCTCACCTCTCCTCGCAGGCAAGCCTCTGACGTTCTCAAGTCCCGCCTCAACGACTAGAGACCAGAGTCCAGAGACCCATTGGTTCCCGAATTGGCCCCTTTTAAGTCCTTAATCTATGCCCACACAGGTTTCACACCTGATAGGGCTTTGGGCC
>JAQQSZ010020792.1:0-10064 GCA_028646595.1 Phalanger gymnotis
CTCTCAAAGTCTGTCCAGGTTCATGATCTTTGCTTCCATGACACCATCCATCCATCCATCTCATCCTCTGCTATCCCCTTCTCCTTTCGCCTTCAGTCTTTCCCAATATCACGGTCTTTTGCAATGGGTCCGGTCTTCAAGAAAAGTAAGAAGTCAGGTCATGATGATGGTGAAAGAGGAGCCAAGAAATATACTGACTTTCCAGATGTTAACTTCAGCATAAACTCATTTTCCTACTCAGAGAATCAAGGTTGTATCAGGACTTCGCACGGTTGATGGAATATGCAGCTCATTTCCTGGTTTTCAAGTTGAATGCAAAATCTTAGGCTGTCTGAGACTATATACCTCAAATACAGAGAGCTCCTTTGAAAAATCCAAGCCAATTTTTCCCTTTTGCCTATTGGTTTAAGGTAGGCCTGCCTCCAAGTACTCTCAGGAAGCAGAGGTAGCTGTCTACCATGGTCCCCTTGGGACTTGTCAGAGAGAAACATTAGCCAGAAAGTCAGGAGGACCACATGGTGAGAGCAGCCAGGACGCCCTGCGGAATGAAAAGCACAAGTGTATTCTGCTGGCTGCCTATGTTCAAAATCTTTACAGAAATAAAGCTTGCAAAGTAATTCCTCAAGAGTGACCAGAATGGCCCTGATTATCTCATTTTTTTTCTTAATAAAAGAGGTTAGAGGAATAACAGTATTCAAAAAGAATGATAGCTTTTAGAGTTAGAGATTTTATAAGCTGGAAATGCTGTTTGATACAAAATCCTATACAAAACCATGCACGTGGCTCAGTACCTGCCCTCTGGGCACTTACAGTCTGGATAGCATAAGAGGCAGCTGGTATAATGAAGAGAGCATTAGATTTGGTCAGAGGACCTAGATTCAAAACGAGGCTCTTCTACTATCTGTGTGACCTTGAGCAAGTCTCTAGGTTCCCTGGGCCCTCATCTTTAAAATGGTTGGGGTACATGAGATGGTTAGGTGGCGTAGCAGATAGATTGCTGGACTCAGCATTCAGATTCCTGAAATCAGGAAGACCTGCATGCAAATTGTGCCTCAGATACAAATAAGCTATGTGGCCCTGGGCAAGTCACTTAATCTCTCTCATCTACAAATCGTCTATAAAATCAGCAGCAAAATGGAGGTCATCATAGAACCAGCTTCATAGGGTTGTTTCAAGACTCATACGAGATAACATTATAAAGTGCTTTGTAAACCTTAAAGTACTAAATAAATGCTAGTTGTTACACTAATTATTTCTAAGATCTCTTCCGGCTCTAAATCCTACAAGAAACATAATACACATTCAAATATCGCATAAATCCGCTGTTCGATAGTTGCTTTCTAGGGTTAGTTTATTTTTCTTTTCCTTTTCTTTTCTCTGCATTTTTTTTTCTAGTTTGGTATACCTGAGGACCCAAAGAACCGTAGACCATTGGGACTGCAACAGGCCTAAGGAATCATTGAGTATAGCCCACTCTCATTTTACAAGGGAGAAAACTAAAGCCAAAGAAGTGAAATAGTGTACCCAAGGTCATACAACTATGAAGGACTTTAAAATTATAGGAGTTTAGAACTGGTTTCTAGGAAGCAGAGTCATGGAAAGTTTTGTTTGTTTTTGAGCAGGGAACCGATGTTATGTAAGTGGAGTGTGCATGCGCAATGGACTTAATGAATTGGGAGGGGGAGGGGAAGGGTCCAAAATTAAAGATCAGAGGCTATAGAGTCAGAAGGTACCTCAGAGGCCATCTAGTTTAACCTCCTCATCTTGTTGTGCAGTCATTTTTCAGTCATGTCTGACTCTTCGTGACCCCCATTTGGGGTTTTCTTGGCAAAGATAATGGAAGTGGTTTGCCATTTCCTTCTTTAGCTCATTTGACAGATGAGGAAACTGAGGTAAACAGGGTGAAGTTACTTCCCCAGGGTCACACAGCTACTAAATGTCTGAGACAGAATTTGAATTCAAGTCCTGACTCCTAAGCAGTTAAGGTGACAAGGTGGATGGAGCACTGGGCTTGGAATCAGGAAGACTCATCTTCATGAGCTAATATCTGGCCTTGCCCATTTCTAGCTGTGTGACCGCGAGCAAGTCACTTAACCCCGTTGGCCTCAGTTTCTCATCTGTGAAGAAAGAAATGGCAAACCACTCCAGTACCTTTGCCAAGAAAACCCCAAATGAAGCCAGGAAGAGTCAGACACAACTGAAATGATTGAACAAAAACAACTTTCTGACTCTAGACCTGATGCTCTATCACTGTGCTACCTAGCCTAGGGAAGAACAAACTAAGGCCCAGATAGGTTAACTGACTTGTTCATGGTCACACGGGTAATAAATGTTAGAGATGGAATTTGAACTCAGGTCCTCTGACCCGACTGGAAACTGTTGCAATTGAAAAATTTGCTGACGTATAAAATTCCAATAAATGTCTCAAAAATCTGATTTGTGGTTACCTTCAACCCTTAAACCCATGCTTTTCTTCCTCAGACAGCCCCCTCTTAATATGATATTATATAATCTTAATTTTATCTCCCTTCAAATCTGGTTTTGAAATATTTTTTCTCATATTTGAATACATTATGACTGATAGTCTGAGACTATTCAACAAAGTGTTATCACAACTCTAATGCCATGTTTTAAAAGGAAGTTGTTGAGCTAGGAGAGGGCATCTTGAATCTCTTTGCCAGCTCAACCTTGACTAGAACTAAATCAGGGAGAATGAGGAGGATGCCTTGGATTCAATAAAAGTATTGCCTGGAGTTCTTTGGCTGCTGTCTATCAATGTTTTTTTTTTTTCTCAATTCCTCCTTTTTCCCTTCCAGCACTGAAAATCATAACACTATTATTTTGGGGTTTTTTCTTTACCTTCAAATGGTCTAGACTGTAAGAATGAATAGCATTTTTCAAAAGGTTCAGAGACAACCATTAGGAAACAATTGTTAAATACACAAAGTTAGCTATTTCTCATTTGTAACACTCTTCTCTGATTTCAGGCACCCTCCCTTAGGTATTAGGTATTAGGTGCCTAATATCCTGAGGCTGTCTATGTCCCAACATTCTCAGTTGCAGTGTCCCACCCAGGTATTCTTTCCCTATAGGTTTTTCCCTCACCCACCTTTACCTGTGCTTTATTTTGGAGCATTCAAAGACATTTGATCACTAGGATCAGGCACAGATTCACCAAGATAGATTATTGCAAACTAACTTGATATCCTTTTTTGGTAAGTATTACTAGTACATGGTAAAGCAACTTAAGTTCATGGATATAACATACCTCAATTTTATCGGGATATTGACAAAGACTCTCATAATGTAGTTGTGGATAAAACAAAAAAGATATAGGCTAAATAATACTATTAAACTTAGGTAGATTTATAGCCAATTGAATAACCATATCCAAAGAGTATAGATTGATAGATCAATGCCAACCTGAAATACAGTTTTTAGTGATGTGCCTCAGATCTTGATATATACTCTGTACTATTTAAAATTACTTGAATGTAGCTGCAGAAATTATGTTTATCAGATCTGTAAATGACATAAAACTAGGAGGAACAATTGAAAATGTGGTGACACAGTCAAAACTCAAAAATATATAACCAAAACTAATGATGAAAATTAGAAGGAATAAATGGAAAATCTTCAACTAAGGTTCAAAAGTTCAATGAATTAAATTCAACAAGCATTTATTAAACAGCTACTGTGCAGAGAGTGCTGTTTTGAACTAGGGAAGCTATAAAATTTAGGTAAGATACTGTCTGCTGTTCTCATTATGACTTATAGCTAGTAAGGAGATGAGATATATGCAGAAAACACAGTCCTTGATAAGTACACGAGACATCCAAAGTGCTTTATTTAAAAAAAAAAATGATCAGCCCTAGAACAGGATGTAAGAGAACTATGTGAATGGTAATAAATTTTTTTAATGACTGAAGAGTTTTAGTTGATCGAAAATTCAATACAAATCAGTAGTGTAATGTAGCTACCAGAGGAAAGTTAATGTAATCTTAGACCAAGTCAATAGATGTTTTATGTCTAGAATAGAGTAGCCGAGAATTTCCTCGTAGTCTGTTCTTGTCAGGATACATTGGAAGTATTGTGCTCGGTTCTGGAAAACATGCCCCCAGAGGAACATTGACAAAATTGCATTTTCCTAGGTAGATAACAAAATCCAGGCTGAAGGATTTTGAGATCACATTACACAAGTGAAGAAACTGCAGGTGTTAGGAATGTAAGAGAAAAAAATATTGACGTAGTAGTCACTGCCTTCAGATATTGAGTGGAGGGAGTGACATTGTCATATGTCTTGGGAAGATTATTTTGGCTACTGTGTGGAGGATATCTTAGAGATGAGAGGGATACCAATTAGTAGGCTATTAAAGTGATCCAAGGAAGATGTTATGAAGGCCTGAACAAGGGTGATGGGTGTATGAGTGAAGAGAAAGGGATAAATTCCAGAGACGTTATAGAAACGGAATAGACAAAACTTGGCAATGGATTGAAGGTGGGGAGTAAGGAAAAGGCAAGAATCTAGAATGATTCCAAGATTATGAACTTGAATAACTGGGAAAGATGGTAGTCCTCTTAAAAATAGAGATGTTTAAAGGAAAAGCAAGTTTAGGAGGAAACATAAAGCACTTCATTTAGGACATGTTGAGTCTGAGATGCTAGTGAGACATCCAAGTGCTTTTGGATAGAGGTCCAGCAGGATTAGACATATATCATGACCTGCCCTCTCTGGAAGATAGAAGGTAGACTCAATGAGAGAAAGTTCCAAGAAGGCACAATGTAGTTTAGGACAACGTAAATGACAACTTTCAAACAATCATCTGTCCAAAAATATAATGGGTTGCTACCTAGTTATTTACCCAACTGTCCAGAATGTTATGGAGAAGATTCCTGTACAGGGCTGTACTCTATCCCCCATTCATCTTCAGATGATGGCCAGATAAACTACATTAAAACATGTTGCAAAGTGGAGTGAACTTTAAAAGATAAAAGATTTGGATTTTAAGGTCTCTGAATAGCAAAAAAATTCTGGCAAAATCCTATTAATTAAAAATCACTGTTCTGTGAAATGCCTAGCATTACATTTTTAATTAGATGATGTGACTGTTTGGAATACCTATTTAAAATATAGATAAGCAATAGAAGCAGTTGGCCATCTGTTATTGGTAGGTAGCTGAGGTAATGAGAATAACAAATTGGACCAATGTACCAAGACATGGGCCTAGCCAATATGACTGTATAGCTACATATAATGTGAATGTTCCCAGAATGTGCAGGCATAGAATACTTGCTGGCAATAATCAGAACACAGGAAATGAATGCTCGGTGTTACCTGAAACTCAATTTAGATATAACCAAAGCTATCTGCTGCTTACAGAACATAGATTTATTTGAGAACAATACTGTGTAACTTCTCTGGGCCTCAGTTTCCTCTGCTGTAAAATGAGGTAGAGGTGGGGGTGTCCTGAAGCTAGCTTGTAAGTGACTCAATAGTCAATTGTTAAATTTTCAATGGTAACATGTAACCTCAGAAGTTGGGAAACATTATAAATCAGAGCCAGATTTATTATTTTGTTAATTGTCAAGACTGAAGAAAGCAATGGGGAAAAAAATGTTGATAACGCAGATTAAATTTAAAATCGGGTCATGCTTACCTTCCCCCCCAACCCTTTCAGAAGCTGGTTGTTAAACATTTATCAGCACATGACTGGTAGAAGAGTTGAGGGGATAAACTAGATGACATGTGCGGTTCCCCCAGCTCTAAATGTGTGAGCTATTTCTGCCTTCTAAAGATGCTATGTATTTCTTTGTGTTTCATAAAATGTTTATATCATATACAATATAAATTCCTTCTTTTCCCTGATTAAAAAACTATATCCAGAGAAAATACTGTAGCTAAACCCACAAGTGTTGATGATAAAGTCCTTCTTTCTCTGGGACAGATGCTGGTATATAGTGCTTTGAAACAAGACGTTTTGACGCACTTTGGGTTCTACATGTCAGTACATGAATGTCCTTGAAGAGATGATAAATATTAAAAATGTAATTTTGAGAGTGTGTATGGATGATGTGTATGTGAGTGAAAGATAGATGAAAGACAGCTTCCCCCACTATAGTTTGTAGCTGTAATAAAAAAATTTCAAGTGATGGTGGTAAGGAAGTTTTTAAATTTGGAGGCCACTATGGTACCGTGTAAGAGCATTAGTGTACTCCATGGTCAGGTCCACATTCAGTTGCACAGTTTGATATTCCAATACTGGTGCTCTTGCTGCTTCGGCCCCCAGATGCTTAGAAGTTTGGATTGAATCTTGATTGGGCTACTTACCACCTGTGTGATAATAGGCTGGTGGTTTAGCTTCATTTCCTCACCTGTGCCACAAGGAGGTTGTACTTGATGCCTTTTAAGATACCTTCCAGTTCTGAGTTTCAATAAAAAGGAAACCCAGGAAAGTTGCTGTTTGGTCATTTCTCAGTCACGTCAGACTCCTTGTGACCCCATTTGAGGTTTTCTTGGCAAAGATACTGGAGTGCTTTGTTATTTTCCTCTCCAGCTCATTTGAGAGATGAGGAAACTGAGGCAAACAGGGTTTAGTGACTTGCCCAGGGTCACCCAACTAGTAAGTGTCTAAGGCTGGATTTGAACTCAGGAAGATGAGTCTTCTTGACTCCAAGCCCCATATTCTATCCACTGTGCCACCTAGCTGAGGTAAGTAGAACTTGGCAACTCAAAGGAAACATTCTTATATTTGGCTCTATTTCTGAGTTACTTGGACTTGTTTAAAAAGAAAGAAAAGAAAAAAAATCAAAGAAAACCTTTTCTTCTGTAAAAAGAGGGAAATTGAACAAGATGATCTCTAAAGGCCCTTCTAGCCCTCCATTTCTATGATGCTGTGACTCTGATGAGTTCCTGGAAGGCCTTTTCAGCCCTGCATGAAGACTCCAGGCCATTCAGCATGTGGCTTTTTAAGTCTTTTTATCCTTCTCCACCTTGTGTTCAGGAAGCATGTTATAACATGCTAGAGACAATAATTTTAAGAAACTGTTGTCTAACACGGTTCCCAAGTGGAGCATGGACAGGGTCTCAATCACTTAATTGCATTAAAAAATACCCTATTTGAGTCCTTTAAGTGTGGCAGTTCTCAATTATCTAGTTCAGACTCCACTGTGAAGTCATAATTAGGCACTAAAAGCTAACTGGATTACCACAGAGAGCTCTCCTGACAGCTGTTTAACAGCTCATCAGGTGTTAAGGCCATAAATTACACCTTTCCCTGCACCTCTTCTTTCTGGCCTTAATTTGCAAAGTTATATTTTACTGTCCTTTCATCATCAGGCAGTCAGGTTCACTTAAGGGACTCCTAAATTTGGAGCCAACAACTGATTCCCTAAAGGGGCCTCCACTGTGGAGGAAGAAGTGGGTATGACTTTCTTAGGTGCTTTTTTATTTAGTCCTTATGTGAGAAAATGGGATTAAAACCACTGACAGCAAAAGTAACACCCATCTAGTCAACCTTGCAGTAATTATGAAACCAGAAATGTGATCTTCCCCCTCCCAAGTTTCTAAGAAGCTTTGTTGAGGAATCTCAGGATGGAAATCTGGACACTAAAGGTCAAACTCACCTTCAGGCTAAAGGGGCCTTTTAAGGACCTGTTCAGGAAAAGGGAGTGAAGATGTTGGTATCAGGCACCTGAGGAGGAGCAAATGTCCAAACAGAAAGAGTACAAAAAAGACAGTAAAGGGACACTGAACAAACTTTGTTTCCCAATTTTACCTGGGGTGGGCCCTGATGACTATGAGAGAGTCTTGTTTCAAGTACTGTTTTTGCAGACTTCATGGAACCTCAAACCGTAATGAAATGAGGTGTGGCAAGAAGGGCAGAGAAGGGAAACTGCTAGAAGGGAGCTTAAAAAACATATAATCCAACCTCACTTTACAGAGAAGAAAACTGAGGCCAGACAGGTAAAATGACCTATTCCCTGTCACACAGCTAGTTTTTGGCAGAGCCAGCACCAGAATCCAGGTCTCTCTCTTCCTCAATAACACCCTTCATCCCTACCCCGAGTAATTCACCCACTTCTTCCTCTCCTTCAGGAATAAATATCTGATGAGGTTACCTACCTACTCATATTCCTAAAACATTTTTTTCCTTAAAAACAAATAGAATTAAATTAAAAGCAATCACCATAATAATAAATGTGCTTGAAAACTCTATTCTGTTTGCCAGTGATATTCAGTGGGTATTGATCATTATTATTGTAGAATTTGGGAGAGCAAGCATGATGTTTCAGATAAAAAGCAAGCCTCACAGTCAAAATCACATGGGTTTAAGTACCACCTCTGATACTTGTAAGGGGTGTAACACTGGGCAAGTCACCCAACCTCTTAGGGACCTGGGTAACTTTCCAATACTATAAAGTTTCAAAAGAGGTGCTGATCTGCATTGGGAGAAATTTCTCCCAATTTATTATTATTATTATTATTCAAAATAATCATAAAAACTAACATTTACATAGCATCCACTGGGTCAGGCACTGTGCTAAGTACTTTACAAATCTTATCTCATTTGATCCTCACAACAACCCTATTAAGTAGGTCTTATTATCTCCATTTTACAGATGAGGAAAGTGAGGCAAAGAGCAGTTAAGTGATTTATCCAGGGCCACACAGCTAGTAAGTGGCTGAAGCCAGATATGAACCATTACCTACACCAGTGACATCATTGTCGTTGTGTAGTTGTTCAGTGGTGTTCTGCTCTTGGTGACCCAGTAGACCAGAGCATGCCAATACATGGGGTTTTCTTGGAAAAGATATTGGAATGATTTATTATTGGATGATTATGATGATGATGATGATGATGATGATGATGATGATGATTATATTGGAGTAATTTGCCATTTTCTTCCTCAGTGAATTAAGGCAAACAGAGTTTAATTGACTTGCCTAGGGTCCCATAGCTAGTAAGTTCTTGAGGCTGAATTCAGATCTTCCTGACTCCATGCCCAGCACTCTATCCACTGAGCCACCTAGCTGCCCCTGTTAAAATCATCAGTCTGGTCAAAAATAAAAGAATTGTGGACCTCAGGATTCATCTCTTTTTTACCTGAATAATGTTCAATTCGACAAACATTTATTAAATATCTATTATGTAGAAGGCCCTGTGGTAGGTGTTGAGGACATAAAAATTAAAAACTGACATAGTCCCTTCTCTGAAAGAACTTATAGCTTAGAGAGTGCTATGATATGTACACAGACAAATATAATAAAAGGTAAGATAAAAGGTATGATAAAAAGGAGCAGAGAGACAAAATGTGCTAGAAAAATCTGAGAAGAGAGAGAACACTTTCAGCTGAGATGTTCCATTTAATTCAATAGTCCAATTAACAACCCACAGTTCCCACACTCATGTCCAAGCATGGGGATATAAGCATCTGAATTTAGAGTACTGACAAGGAAATGGAAAGGGTAAGTTGGATAGGAAACCTGTAGGGGCAGAAACAACATGACTGAACAACATATTGCATATAGAGTTAGTGGAAAAGAGAATAAAAGATTACTTCCAGGTTTTGAGTTTGGTGATTGGAAGGATATGGTCCATTAACATAAATAGGGGAAAGAATATATCTCAAGAAAACAATGATGAGCTGGGTTTTGAACATCTTGAATTTGTGGGGCCATTGAGACTTCCAGGTGGAAATACTTAGCATTTAAGCAATATTTAGTAAAGGACATATATGGGTTTGCCCCAGGATGCCAACCCTCAGAAAAGCACACTTCCTCTACCAGGATAAGCTCCATAAAATATTATACTTCCCTTAGTGACCAATATCTTCCCACCTTGCCTGGGAGTGAGGCACAGTGCAAAAGGAAATCCACGGCCCAAGCTATACAAGGTAAAAGCCACCTAAGAGAGAGCCTAAAATGGATACCTTGGAACCTTTGATTGTATAAGCAATACAGAGAAAGGAGAGAGACCAAATAATTATAGGGGTCATTAATCAGAGAATAAGGGTCTACAGTAGACAGAAAGAGAGGATGGGCAATGGAGAGAGTGAGAGAAATC
>JAQQSZ010020793.1:0-10064 GCA_028646595.1 Phalanger gymnotis
ATTTCCTTTCTTGCTTCCCTGTACTCTGATTTCTTGAAGCAGAGACCATATAAAAGAAGTAGTCATTGCAATGCTGCTCCATGAGATTTGGCTACCTTTTGGATGACAACTAGCTTCAACTCTAGCTAGTGACCTCTGCGTTTTAAGGCAAACAAGTTGGAAAATGATGGACAGACCCTATATTCCACATACAAAGGCTACACTATTGCCTTAATAGGAAAGTTCATTTGAGAAGTGGGAATGGATTTGTCTTCATTTTTTTTTTCAAGCCATAGACTTATGGACCATCAGAGCTAAAAGGGAAGTCTGGGATCATTTAGTGCAGCTCCTTTGTATTAGCAGACAAGAACACTGAGGCTCAGAAAGATGAAATGATACTTGCCCTAGATTACATAGCCTATTATTGGTAAAGCTAAGACTAGAACTCAGGTCACCTGACTTCTAGGGCAAGAGTTATTCTCACCATACCACGCATTTGGAAAGTGACTGGCCAAGGTTAGAAGTATAGTTTCTGGCTGGGGTTTAGAGGAAATAAAGGCCAAATTTACCAATAAGTCCATGTTTACATAGCATTTTAATAAAGTCTTTCCTGAATAACAACAATGTAGATAAACCTGTCTAAATACTATTATTGCCATTTTACAGATGAGGAAATTGGTTCAGAGAGATTAAATGACTTGCCCAACCCGAACCCAGGTCTTTTTCTACCTTCAGGCAGAGTACTCCTTCCATCAAACCATATTGCCTTCCAAAATCTGCATCCTGAATTGATTCACATTGTATTTTAACTAACAAGTACAGTGGAATTATTTTCTGGGTTATCTGTAAATGGAAATCAAAGGAGCCAGGGCCTTGTACCAGTTCTGCTACTTATTTACTATTTGTCCATAGGCAAAACACTTAACTTTTCCAAACTTTAATTTCTTAATCCATAAAATGGAGATAACAATCTTTTCATTACCTACATCATGTGGTATGGTATGGTGTGAGGATCAAAGGAGATAACAAATGCAAAAGCATTTTGGTTATGTCAGCCATCATTATACATTTTGTAGTTAACAGAGAGAAAAACAGTAACAACAGGGGAAACTTGGACCAAATTAACCGGATTGTAGATTAAATGGTAGACCTTTACTACTTTGTCCCATGATAGACGTAAAGCAGACTTCCTTCTCCCTGTGAACATTAAGACTCCACGTGGGAAATCAGCTAAGGCCCATTCCAAGTGACCTCATTTCTCTGGGAAGTAGAAACTCCATTCCCCAAAACAGCACCTTCTTCTCCTCCTTCATCTGCTTACCTGTTACAAGTTGGGCTGATGGCTCCATGGGGGTTGCAGTCACAAGAGAGACAGAGCCCTTGGACAGTGGTGCTGGTTGGATAAAAGCCCTCTTTACAGGAGTCACAGTGAAGCCCTTTGTAGCCTGGATGACACTCACACTGCCCCGTGGTTTGGTTGCATCGATTCCCATCCAGGCTTCCAACAATACTGCAGTTACACATGTGTTCTGCAATAAAAGAAGAGCTTTCATCAACCAAGCATCTAATGCTTTCCATACTTTTTGTGTGTGTGTGTGTGTATAATATATATGTGTATATATTTATTTGTATATATGTATGTATATATATATATGTATATATATATATATATGGAGAGAGAGAGAGAGAGTGTCACAAACTTTTTTTTTTAAATATAAAGCTTCACAACAGGCTTATAAGAAGTGAGGAAATTAATTTAACCTCTCTTTCCTCTTCAAGAAACAACTTCTCGACACTCATCTTTTGGCCCCTGTGTGTGTCTGTACTTTTTGTTTCTTTGGAATGGAAGTATCAAAGACAGTGCCTTCATTTCTTTCTGTCATAGGCAGTTTCTGCTATGATATGAGTGATGAACACAAGTTTATTCAATAACTCCAGTGCATAGTTGCATAAGTATCTACAGATGGATAATTATAGTAAGCTGTAGCAGGACACAGAAGATGACAATATGGTCACACTTACATTGTATTCTGTGGTTTACAAAGTACTTTGCCCACAACTCCTCTGTGACGTAGGTGGTAAAAGTAATCTCATCTTTATTTCATAGATAAGGAAAATGACATTTAGAGAGAAAAACTGAACTGCCCCAATGACTTGCCACCTAGTTGGTAAATGATATATCTGGTACTCATACCCAGGTCTTCTGATTCCCAGTCCAATGCTGTTTTATGGTATACCACATCAACTCTTACAAAATATTTCCACAGTCAGAAGATGTAGCTATTAAATTTCTAGTAAATGTTTTAACATGTTCTGCCCACAACAAGAAATGCAAAAGATAATTCAGTATTTAAGCATCAGTATATCACGGGCTCTTCACTAAAGTCCTCTATTGTCTCATCCTAGAGTGGAAATGACCCTAGCTTCTCAAAGTCTAGGCCATTAGAATGCAGGTTCTGGCAGCCCCAACCATATTGGAAAAGCTTCATGAATTAAACCAGTGATGAACTACTGTTCTATCCCTCAAGTACCAGTTTAGCCAAGTTCAAATATATTCATTACCAGTTTGGCCACAAGGTGATGAATCTTTTTTAGGGGGTCAGGGGGCCACAGCATTTTTATAGACATCAATTAAGTATCCAAACAAATAAAATGACAGATCCTTGAAGTATATCACAAGCAATACATATCTACTAAGGTATACAGTTTCGTCTTGAATGATATTTTAAAATTATCTACACTAATCTGAACCTGTGGCATTTCCCATATAAAACAATTGTTGGAAAGCAAACCTTTTAGTTGGAAGCATCTTAACTAAACATTTGTAGGGCTGAAAACATTTCCAATTTGAAAATATTCTTTCAGTAGAACACATATGGTGGGGGAAGGGAAGGACAAGAAAGACTGATAGCCAGGATTTTGGGGGGCTTTTTTTGCAAATAAATCCATCCTTTGTGTCAAGAGCCTTCCCAAAGGTCATTAATACCATTAGGCATACATCACTATTTTAAAAGGCGTATTGCTAAAATCAAGTGTAGACAGGATCCAGCCAAACAGATAGAGGCAGTGTGAACTGAAAAATACATCGAGATTTAAAGCTCATCATATACTTAGGAGTTGAAAAATTTGGATTTGAGTCTATGCACTGTCACTGAGTACTTGTGAATAAGTCTTTTAACTTCCTTGAACCTTAGTTTCCTCATCTGAAAAATAACATTTATACTACCAACAGCTTTACGCTTATATGTAATATAAAGTGTAGGTTATTTCAAGCTTGTGTCTAAGGTAGACCACCAACTTCCTTCCACAATGAGGATTATTATGGTTGTGATTACAATATCTATGTATGACAATTCTTTGACAGGGTTCCTTTTTTCACTCTTTTTGAATATGTGGTTTTCTAGACAAAACCAAATTTATTGGCATAAAAATCTGCCAAAGGTAGTTTTTTGGCAAGATTCTCACTCCAAAGAATAAAAACAGCTCTGAGAAGGACATTTTTATTTCTTCTGGAAATTGGCAAAAGTAAACCGTACATTCAAGTTGCTTTTGCTTGACCAATTTTACCACACAGTAAACTAACCAAACTGGACTGGCTATGTTACCCATAACAGCCAGGCTTACCGCCTATCTCAAGTGACAAAGACCAACAGACCTATAATCAGCATGGAGTATTTTATTCCATTATTCCAGCAATGATGTACTTCCATCCGGAAACTGAATCATTGTCCCAAGTGGGTAAGATAAGATTAGTGACTGCTCTCCCCCACCCACCCCACCAAAAATAAAATAAAATAAGATAAAACTAAGTGAGCCTAGGTGCTATAGAGGAAGGGAAAGCAACAAAAAAACAACAACAAAAACCATCCAATCAACCAACAACAAGAACAGTAACAAAACACCAGATCACCCAAAGCTAATGGATAAACTTTCAGTGGCAACCAAATGTAGCTATCTCATGATCTGTCTGTACAAACAGGACACTCTCTTTATTGCCCTCTAAACATGTCAACAATTTTGTAGATGGGATTATTGGGAAATTAAATTAGGTGCCCTTTAAAGACCTCTCCAACTAATATTTGATGTTTTAAAATTCTGTGCTCTGTGTTCTAACGTCCATTCTAGCTCAATCATTCAATGATGCTATATCACTTTGTTCACAGTCACAGACTCAGAGTGGAAAGTGGTCAATTATTTTAAGTCATTCATAATTTATAGATGCCAAGATTTGTTTTAACTGCTTAGGGTTTTGTTTCCACAGATAAGCATTTTTCTTCAACTATAATGGGCAACTGTCTTAAAGATAGTAAAGTCCAAGTTTAAAACCTACTAATATATTTTGCCTTTTAATAGTATGTCAGAGGTGAGGACAGGCCATCAAGCAAGACCTTTTCTTTTTAACCGTGACATAGCCTGAAAAATGAGGGTTATAGTGGGGAAAACATAAAATAAGAATAGTCATCTTCGACTTGATAAAAAGCTTGACATATCAAATTTATCTGTACTTCTTTCAGCACAAGAATCACTACTTAAAAGACCGTGAGGAAAAAGAAGTGATGATGTCTACTGCTTTACATTCAAAGGATCTTATTGCAATAGAAGCATAACATCATAAATCATTTTCCTGCTTTCCACATAGGCTAGCATTTGATCAAGGCCAAGTTGCTTCTAGTAGCTTTCAGCAACTTAAGGAATCCTAATCTGATGTGTGTGTGCAGGAGAAAAGATCTGCTGAAAAGTTAATGTTGATGAGATACAGATAAATTGCTTCACTTATGCTGGGCTGTACCAGAAAACCCAACTACATTGGGGGAAAGAGAATAGGACTAATTCTGAAATCTAGCATGCCATGAAAAGTCAAGAACTCCAGAGTAACCAATGCAAATGCAATTTCAGCAGAGGATTCAGAAATTGCAGTAACAGCATGTACCATATACTGAGTGATCCAACTCTAGGGATAAATTCATTCTGTTCATTACTATGACAGTTTTGGACAATTCCTGGGAAACACAATTCGTTCTATGTCCTACAGAAATTCAAAAGGGGCATCAATTTAAGGGAGAAGTAAAGGAATCTATTATACCAAGCTACACACACACACACACACACACACACACACACGCACACACACACACATGCCCGTCCTACAAATTAGGAGACAGCTTTAATAATAAGGTTCAAATCTTTACTATGATGTTTATCAGCTGTCTAATTATGACCTGTGTGATCCTTTACTGTTTTGAAACTATGTTTTCTCATCTGTAAAATAGGCATAACTATAACTGTTCTATCTACCTCACAGAAGGGGTATGCAAAAAGTGAATTGAAAATTTTTAAGCCCTGTGAAAATGTGTTATCACAATAGGCTAGGGTTTCAGAGAAGGTTAAAAAAAATGAGTCAACTGTTGGCATTTGTCTAACTTAAGGAGAAATGAGGTCATGGGCAGATACTTAGGAAGGGGAGGTAGACTAATTTGAGAGAAGGAAAAAAATGTGCAAGAGTACTCAAAGGCAAAGATCCCTAATCTCTATTTTAAAATGCTCCAAAGCAAATATAACCATCGCCCAATTCCATTGGCAACCTCGATATGGGATGCACCTTGCTAATTACCTAAGCCAAATTAGTGTTAGGTAAATTAATGCAAAGCACTGTGGCAGAACTGATATTTATTAGATTCCAAATGGAGCCAGATATTGTGGGATTTTACAAAAGGATGGGGCCATCTAATCTACTCTGCTTAGTTTCTTTATTAGGAAACCAAGACCAAGGGAAGATAAATGAGTCATTCAAGAGAAGAACACAGGTCTGATTCAACTTTCTTTCCTTTGTTATCATGGCCTTGGTGCTCCTTAAGTACCTAATGAAATTTAATTGCTAATCTTTAAGCAGGCAACACCTATATTTTCTCTATGTGCTTTTGAACTTGGGATTCAGAAAACCTGGTGGCATAATAGAAAAAGGACCAGATTAGGAGGCAAGAGACCTGGATTTTAATCCTACTTCTACAGCTAACCAGTTATGTGACCTTGGGCAACTCACTTCATATATCTGGTAAAATCAAATCAACAAGTATTTATTAAGTGCTTATTATCACCATACTCAGTGTTGGGGATATGATCACAAGTAAAAAGAAAGGCAGTCCCTGCTCACAAGGCATTCACATCCTAGGGGGAAGACAACACATAAAAGGGAGCTAAAAAGTAGGGGTGGGATCAGGTGGGGAAGGTACTTATGTAGAGGGATGGTAGCAAAGACTGAAGACTGAAGGATGCCTGGTCTGTGCCCTTCCCCAAAATGGGGTTATATGAAGAATTCACCAATGGAAGAAGGTGGCTGCAAGGGCAGATACAGCAAAGTATGGAGAATGCTTAGCTATAATATTCCTCACCTGTCACATGAGGGAGTTAGTTTAGATCATCCCTGTTATCCCTCTGCCCGCTTTCACATTCCACAGTTCTAGTCTGCTTCAGTCACTCTTATCAGATGAGGCTAGGCAGTTAACAAGCATCTATTAAGAGCTTAGTGTGTGCCATAAATTATGCTAAGTGCTGGGATAAAAAGAAAAGCAGAAAGAGTCTCTGACCTCAAGAAGTTAATATTCTAAAAGTCAAAACAAACATGAAAATAACTAGATACATACCAGATATAAACAGAATAGATGGAAGGTAATATGGGAAGGGAAGGTACTAGCAGCTGGGGAGACCAGGAAAGGTCTCCTATAGAGGATGGATCTGAGCAGGGTCTTAAAGGAAGGCAGTGAAATAAAGACGTGGAAATGATGGGAAAGAACATTATAGATTAGGGATAGCCAATATGAAGGCATGAAAATGGGAGATGGAGTGCCAGGTAACTTGAGTAAGTGCAAGTAGGCCAGAAGAGCTAGATTGTAGAGTACATGGAAGAGAGTAAAATGTAGGAGGACTAGAAAGATTTAAAAAGGCCAGTTACTGAGTTATTATAGCCAGAGCATTAATATTTGATCCTGGAGATAATAGGGAGCCACTTGAGTTCAGTGAAAAGGGAAGATAACAAGGTCAGCCTTATACTTCAGAAAAATGACTTTGTTACAGAAGGCCATTTTGTATGTTACTATGTTCTATAAGAGATAGAATTAAAGATTTTTTTAAAAAATCAGTCCTCTGATGATTATTTCCATAGATGCAGAAAAAGCTTTTGACAAAATACAATACTTATTCCCATTAAAAACTCTAGAAAGCATAGGAATAAATGGAGCTTTCCATAAAATGATAAGAAGTATCTATCTAAAACCAATAGCAAATATTATCTGCAATGGGAATAAGCTAGAAGCCTTCCCAATAACATCAGGGATCTCTGATCAATGAATAAATTAAAAAGGTATCAATGATGCCCATTATCACTATTATTATCCATTATTGTACTATAAATGTTAGATATAGCAATAAGAGAAGAAAAAGAAATCAAAGGAATTAAAATAGGTAATTAGGAAACAAAACTCTCCATCTTTGATGGTACACTTAGAGAATAGCAAAGAATCAACTAAAAAACTAGCTGAAATAATTAACAACTTTAGCAAAGTTACAGAATATAAAATAAACCTATATAAATCATCAGCAAAGTCTAGCAGCAAGAGGTAGAAAGAGAAAATCCATTTAAAATAAATGTATACAATATAAAAAACTTGGGAGTTTACTTGACAAGACAAAGCCAGGAACTACATGGACACAATTACAAAACACTTCTGACACAAATAAAGTCAGATCTAAACAACTGGAAAAATATCGATTACTCACAGATGGGCCAAGCCAATACAATAAAAATGACAATTCTACCTAAATTAATCTACTTATTCAGCGCCATACCAAATTACCAAAAATTATTGTAACAAGTAATAAATTCATCTGGAAGAACAAAAGGTCAAGAATATCAAGGGAATTAATGAAAAAAGGTGTGAAGGAAAATGGACTTAATTGTACCAGATCTCAGACTGTATGACAAAGCAGTAATCATCAAAACAATCTGGTACTGGCTAAGAAATAGAGAGGTGGATCAGTGGAATAGATTAGGTACATAATACACAGGAAAGAAGGAAAGTTTTAGAAAGAAAGATGAGTTCAGTTCTAGATATACTGGGTTTAAGATGTCATCCAATGTGAGTAACTCCCTAGGAGACCACAGTAATCTTGTGTTTGATAAGTTCGAAGATGTAGACCAGAACTTACTATTTAACAAAAACTGCTGGGAAAACTGGAAAGCAGTTTGGCAGAAACAAAGTGTAGACCAACAACTCATATCACATACCAAGATAAGGTCAAAATGGGTACATGATTTAGACATAAAGAATGATAGCAAATTAGGGAAGCGTGGAATAGTTTACCTGTCAGATCTATGGACAATGAAAGAATTTATGACCAAACAAGAGATAGAGAGCATTACAGGATATAAGATGGATAATTTCGATTACATTAATTTTTTTACACAAAAAAACTAATGCAGCCAAGACTAGAAGGAAAATAGAAAACTGGGGGTTGGGGCGGGGAATTTATACCATATTTCTCTAGCAAAGGCCTCATCTCTCAAATACCTAGAGGAATGAGTCAAATTTATAATAATATGAGTCCTTCTCCAATTGATAAATGGTCAGAGGATATAAATAGGCAGTTTGCAGATAAAAAAAATCAAAGCTATCTATAGGCATATAAAATAAAAATCAAAGTTATCTATAGTCATATAGATATATAGTCATATGAAATATATCTATATAGATACCTATAGTCATATACAATGCTCTAAAATCACTATTTAGAGAAATGCAAATTAAAACAACTCTGAGGTATCATCTCACACCTATGAGATTGGCTAATATGACAGAAAAGGAAAATGACAGATGTTGGAAGGGATATGAGAAAATGCACTGTTGGTGAAGTTATAAACTGATCCAACCATTCTGGAGAACAATATGCCCAAAGGGGTATAAAATTATGCATCCCCAGAAATATCATTCCTAGGTCTGTATTCCAAAGAGATTTAAAAAGAAAAAAGGAAAAGGACATATATATATATATATATATACACACATATATAAATATTTAAAGCAGTTCTTTTGTGGTGGCAAAGAATTGGATATTAACAGGATGCCTATCAACTGGGGGATGGCTGAACAAGTTGTGGTATATGACTGTTAGGGAAATCTATTGTGCTAAAAGAAACAATGGTCAGGATGCTTTCAGAAAAACCTGGAAAAACTTACATGAACTGATGCAAGTGGAATGAGCAGATACAGAATATCATACACAGTAACAGTAATATTGTATAGTGATCAACTGTGAATGACAACTATTCTTAACAATACAAAGATCCAAGAAAATTCTAAAGGACCTATGATGAAAAATGATATCCACCTCCAGAGAAAGAACTGATGTAAACTGACTGCAGATCAAAGCATATTTTTTTTAACTTTATTTTTCTTGGGGATTTTTGGCCTGTGTTTTCTTTCATAATATGACTAACATGGAAACATATTTTGCATGACGGCACATGTATAACCTTTATCAAATTGCTTGCCTTCTCAATGAGAGTGGAAGAAAATTTAGAACTCAAAAATGTAAAAAATGAAGGCTAAAATACTTTTACATGAAATTGGAAAAAAACATTAAAAATTTAAGGAAAAAAATCATTCCTCTGATTACATCAGTTAGTCGATAAATAAACATATATTAAGCACTAATCACATAACCAAGAATTAGCAAATAAGCCAGTGTCACTGGATCACAGAGTATATAGAGAAAAGTATAAGAAAAAGCGCATCCTACCTGGAAAGGTAGGATGGTGCCAAGTTATGAAATGTTTTAAAAGCCAAACAGGATTTTATATTTGATCCAGGTAATAACAGAGACCCAGTGAAGTTTGTTGAACAGGGAGGTGATGTGGTCAGACCTTCGCTTTAAGAAGATCATTTTGGCAGTTGAATGAAAAATGGACTAGAATAGAAAGAGATTTGAGGCAAAGAGACCAAACAGAAGCCTATTGTGATTGTCCAGCCATGAGGGAACAAAGAGCCAGCACTAGAGTGATAACAGTGCCAGAGAAGAGAAGGAGGTTCATA
>JAQQSZ010020794.1:0-10063 GCA_028646595.1 Phalanger gymnotis
ATGGATAATTTTGATTATGTTAAATTGAAATGTTTTTGTATTAAAAAAAAGCCAACACAACAAAGATTAGGAGGGAAGCAGAAAATTGGGAGAAAATCTTTACAACTAGTGCCTCCGATAAAGGCCTCATCTCTAAAACATACAGAGAACTGAGCCAAATTTATAGGAATACAAGTCATTCCCCAATTGAGAAATGGTCAAAGGATATGAACAGGCAGTTTTCAGAGGAAGAAATTAAAGATATCTATAGACATATGAAAAAATGCTCTAAATCACTATTGATTAGAGAAGCAAATTAAAACAACTCTTAGGTACCACATCTCTCCTGTCAGATTGGCTAAAATGACAAAACAGGAAAATGATAAATGCTGGAGAAGATGTGGAAAATGGGAACATTAATACATGGTGGAGTTGTGAACTTATCCAGCCATTCTGGAGAGCAATTTGGAACTATGCCCAAAGAGCTATAAAAATGTTCATACCCTTTGACTCAGCCATACCACTCCTAGGATTGTATCCCAAAAAGATCACACAAGTGGGAAAAGGACCTATGTACAAAAATATATATAGCAGCTCTTTTTGTAGTAGCAAAGAATTCGAAATCAAGGGGATGTTCGTTAATTGGGGAATGACTGAGCGAGTTGTGGTATATGAAGGTAATGGAATACTATTGTGCTATAAGAAATGGAGAAGATATGGACTTCATAATAACCTGGAAAAACCTACATGACATGCTGAGTGAGTGGAGCAGAACCAGGAGAACATTATTCACAACCACAAATATATGGATTCTGTGATGACCAACCCTGATAGACTTCGCTCTTCTCAGCAGTACAAGGTGCAAAGACAACTCCAAAGGACTCACAATGGAGAATGCTATCTACATCCAGAGAAAGAACTATGGAGTCTAAATGCAGATTGAGACACACTGTATGCTCTCCATTTTTTTTCCCTTGGTTTTTCTTTTTTTTTCTCTCTCTCTTTTTTTTTGGTTTTGTTTCTTCTTTCTCATGATTCATTCCATTGGTCATAATTCTTCTTTACAACTTGACTGTTATGTACACAAGTTCAATGTGAAGTTATATGTAGAAGATGTATCAGATTCCATGCCGTCTTGGGGAGGGAGGGGGCAAGGGTTGGGGAAGAAAATCTGGAACTCAAAATTATATGGAACTGAGTGTTGTAAATTAAAAATAAAAAAAAAATTACAAAAAAAAGAAATTGCTGTTGTGCAGTTGAACGTTAAAAAAGAGTAAAAAATGTAAATTTGTGCCCACCTTAGAGAGAACCCTGATTACAAGTGCCGTTTTAACAATCAGTTCGCCAAACTCAACATAAAATTAGGTCTCGGTTCTGCTAAACTGGTGCAAACTGGTTGAATCCCAACTCTGATACCAATGACACAAGTGGAGAGAAAGCTTTCATGTTGGATTAAACAAATTACTGGTGGTCAGGGGGATAAATGGCATGGGATAGGAAGTGAGGGATGGGATGGGGGAATAGTAGAATTGGGCAGATCCTAGCAATTAGATGAAAGGCAGTGAGTACCGGTGGCAGCTTGGGGTTCCAGTGATAGGATGCATTAAGAAATTCTGGCTCATTTGATCTTTGACATATTTAAATTTTGATATAACACGTTGTCACATCTCCAAGCATGTGGGTGTGGGTGTGGACGCATGTGCATCCACGGTAATAGATAGTCTCCTAACTTTTCTTCGATCATATCTAGCTTAGTTCTGGGTTCTGTCTCTTGGGAGGAACGTTGAGGAGATGTAGTGTATGCTGAGGAAGGTGATTAGGATGGTAAGAGGACTTGAAACTGCCCTAAAATATTCTGTTTAGAAGACATAGGGGAGAGGCATAACTATTTGTTTCAGCTGTTTAAGGAATTATGTGTACGTGTAATTGGGAAAAAACATATAAAATTTTTCCCTCAAAAAATTATATGGCTGTTATCTTAGACCTGTTTGACTCGACTCCTCTTTCTCCTCACCCCCAAAACTAAGGCTAGATATAATAATGAAAACTACCTGAAAACGGAATGGATCGATTTGAGGGTGGTATTTTCAGGTCTCTGTCCCTGGAGGATTTTTTTAAAGAGGAGGCTAAGTAATGATCAAGAAATTCATGCTTCAAGTAGGAAGTGGACCAAATTAGATCTGAAGTCTGTTGAGTTTCTATGATATCAACTGTTGATTTTTTTTAATCATTGGCTTGGATATAGCCTTGAATTAATTATTTAGCTACATCGATATGTTTGATTCACAATAATTACACTGCCGAGTTTGCAAAAAAAGAGTTGTAATAGTTGGTTTTGTAGTATTTAGGTTCAAGTTTCAAAAGAAAATCTAGCAGGTAAAGTTATTTGTTAAACCGATCTTTTTCATCCAAAAAAATAAAGTCAACTCCGACTACAATCTTTACTACCTACATTGGCTTTAAATCAGCCTGAGCAGAGTTCAACGATCTTAACCTTTATCCTTAGAAGCTGCAGCTGATTTAAAAAAAAAATACGAACTATCCAAACTTACTAGATTTAGAAATAGCAGTAGGGTAGGGAATAAATATTTAATTTGATTAGCACAGTAAGCATGACTACAAAGAGCACGCATGAATCACAGGATTGACCGCCAAAACATCTGAAAGGATTCCACGGCTTTTGCGTTCTGATAGGTGCCTAAGAAAAATTGCCCTACGGGGGCACATTGGGGCCACATTAGGTTCCATTAGAGTTCTGATGAGAAAGTTCAAGGTTAGAAATGTTTATTTGGTTGCATGCTGCCTCAGGGTATGGAGCAAATTAGGAGATGATCCTAAACTGTATCAAAGCAAGAAAGGGCTACAGCTGATTAGCCATGGGGTAAATAGAGAGGCTGCTTATTATAACAAAAAAAAAAAGTGACCACATGGGCAAAAGGGAATAAAAGTAGTAATCGCTAGCATTTATATAGTGCTTTACAGTTTGCAAAGTACTTTAAATATGTTCTCTCATTTGATCCTCACAACAACCCTAGGAGGTAGGTGCTGGTATTCCCTATTTAACAGATGAGGAAACTGAGGCACACGGTGCCTTACGTGACGCCTAAAATTACACAGCTAGTGAGTGTCCAAAGCAGGATTTCAACTCAGATCTTCATGACTCTATCCACTGCACCACCCAGCTAGAGAATTACCTATGAAAATACAAAGGGTGAGTAGAGAGACAGAATGATGTGACAGTGGCTTTGGAGTCACTGGATGCTGATTCAAATTTTAGCTCTGCCAGGCCAGGTCTGTGTGACTTTGCTGGGCTGCAATTTCCTCACCTTTATTATCCCAGGTGAAGCTAAATTAAATCCTCTTTCAAAGTGACTTCTAGGAGGATACCCATATGTTCCAGTCATGGCGCTGCTGCAAATATCTTTTTGCCTTCAGAGGAATGAGAGGGGATTTGGTTTTTGGAATCTACCCAAAGTCCCGTATAAGATAGGAGGTGGGCAATCAAGCTGGGTGCTAATGGGTTTTTGTTTGCTTTTTTGGTGAGGATGGGGGAGGAGAACTCCAGTTCCTTGGTTCCTTAAAAAAAAATATTCTGTCTATACATTAGTATACAGGTATAACCTCCTGAGATATCTATTTTGGAAGACAATACTCATTTGGATGGCAAACAAATTGCATTTTATCAGTCTACCTTGTACTTTGAACAGAAGCTAACTAATCAGATAAGGGATTTTATAAAAATTTGTAAACACAGGCATTTGGACACGGCCAAAGCAAAAACTGTTACATATTCCTTAAAATGCTCCAAAGTTCTTTTTGTTGAGCCCTTAAGCAAACAGTTCCTTCTCAGGCTAATTTAAAACTTGCAGAGATCCTGAGAGGATGGCAAGTCAAGGAATTGAGCGATTGTTTAGGACTTTGGAATTTAGGGAGGTTTACATAAAAATTAAGTTATCGAGGAGTATACACAATGAAGAAATGGGAGATCCTTGAAATATTTGCTTATACTTTGTCATTTGTCATTCGCAGCCACCCTTCAAGGTGAGGAATACAAATACCCCAGATGGTCAGAGAGATACACAAACCTGCCCAGGGTCACGTAGCTACTAAGCAGGAATGCCAGGTCTCAAACCTAGTTTGGCCGATTACAAATTCAATATTCTTCCTATCCACATTGCCTCTCTGCAGATGGCCTGGATCCATTTCCTCGGTAGCATCTTAATATTTCCATACCTGCAAATAGCTTGGGCTGCTTTGTTGTCCAGTCGTGTCCAACTCTTCATGACCCTATTTGAGGTTTTCTTGGCAAAGATACTGGAGTGGTTTGCCATTTCCTTCTCCTGCTTATTTGCAGATGAGGAAACTGAGGCAAACAGGGTTAAGTGACTTGCCCAGGATTGCACAGCTAGGAAGAGTCTGAGGCCAGATTTGAACTTAGGAAAACGAGTCTTCCTGACTCTAGGGCTGGCATGCTATGCACTGTGATGCCCCCCTGGTTGCCCTTAGGCTGCATGGTCCTTAGCAATGAAAAGCTGCTAACAAAAGTCATCAACTAAATAAGTGTTTATAGGCTATGGTTTCCCTCTAGAAGTGTAAGAGGGTAGGGAAATGTTCCATATTATTTATCTTCCAATTCTTCTGGTGTATTTAATGGGTTATAGCAAAATTCAGATTCTCCAATAATAATCTAGAGTTTATATGGCACTTTAAGGTTTGCAAAGTGCTTTTCAAATATGACCACATTTGATCCTCATAACAACCCTGGGAAGTGGAATCTATTATTATTATCCCCATTTTACAGATGGAGAAACTGAGAAAGAAAGGTTAAGTGACTTGCTTGGCATCACGTGAATCTGCTAAGTGTCTGAGGTTAGAATCTTCCTGACTCCCAGTCCAGCACCCTATCCCCTACACCACCTGGGAATTAGGGTTAGGTTATAATCCACCACCTAGCAGATTATATTGAAATAATGCCAGAATCTGCCAACTGGAATAGTTTTAAAGAAGACCTTGGACAATATGAACCGAAAAATAATCAATACCTCAAATCCCCTTCAAATATTGGGGTATTGGTGGCTACTTGCCTAGCTTGTATGTCGGAGTTGAAAATTTGTTAAGAAATGTTTAACATCTATGCTAGAAATCTTTAAGGAGTTGTATGGGGAAAACCTCTCTAGGAGAGAAACATAATTACTTGTTTGTATACTGTCTTTCAATACGTGGAATGCCAACTGCATAGGAATTCATAGGAGCATAAATTTATAGCTAAAAGGGACCTTAGGGGCCATCCTGCCCAATCCTCCCAAGGTCACAAATTTAGTGGCAGCATAAATATTTGAACCAGGTCCTTCCTGGTTCTCTTCCCACTGTACCATACATATTATAACATATGTATATATGTTACTTGGTGATCTGGGGGATTTGAATCATTAGGGGAGGAAGACTTTCTCTTAGTTTCTTTGCCAATGGTAAGCAATGAAACCAGTACACAAAATGGAAGCTACATGGCTTTTTTATTATGCCCAGGCTGCGATGGCAGCGTCGATCATTGTCCCAGGTTGTTCAGACCCTCGGTGGCATGCATAATTGTGTTGGTCACTTTGTTGGTCACCTCCTTCACAGCTTTTTCTTCAGTTTCCTTTGCAGCTTTGATAACATTTCCAACGGCTTTTGAGGATAAATAGAGGAAGAAGGTATGAGTAAAGGAACATTGTTCAGTCTCTTATTTGTAGTATAGCATAAGACCTAGCAACTCCCTATGAATTATACCACACAAATTGTCTGTTACTCTGAAGTGATGCTGTTAATGACTTTTTCTTTACCAAATGGAACCCAACTAACACCAATGAGAAACAGACACTGTTTCCTTGTCCTATCAAAGTCTGTCCACTTAAGTATCCCATAAGTAACTAAGCTTGTAAAGGTTGCCTATATCTCTGGTGCATTTTTTTCTGATTGATTGTTCAAAGTAACATGTTCTTTGGCTATAAAAAAAAAACAAACTTAAGACAACCTCATGGATATGAGTAACAAGAAAAAGAAAAATTATGCCAAAATAAAAGCTGGTACCATTGAGAAGAAAAGAGAATTTAACTTTATGAGCCCACTTCAGCCATATCACCTTATATCTGGCTTTGCTTATCCTTAAATTATTGAGTTTAGACTTTCTCATACCTTTCTCACCAGCTTCCTTGGCGTGTTCTATTACTTCTTTGACCACCTCCTTGACCACTTCTTCAGCTTTGTGGACTAGAAAGACGAGAGCACAAAACAGAAATAAGTGGTCTTAAATTCCTACAACTTTGCATAACCCTAATAAATTATATGTTAGAATGTATAATATAATATAGTATAATATAAATAACCTCTCAGGGAAAGATTTTTATTGACCTTTTGTTTTCAACTAATTCAATATGATTAAATCACAAAGGAGTCCATTTATTGCAAAAATAAGTGAGTCAGCAAGCCCTTGTTAAAGTACCTACTAGGTGCCAGGCACTATGCTAGGTTATGGGGATACAAAGAAAGATAAAAGATAGTCCCTACTCTCAAAGAGTTCATAATCTAATGGAAGAGATGATATGTAAATAGCTATATGCAAACAAGGTCTATATAGTATATATATATATATGTGTGTGTGTGTGTGTGTGAGCATATACATATGTTTATATACATATGTGCATTTACACAGGACATATTGATAAAACATATACAGGATAAATTGAAGGTAATCAATGGAAGGAAGGTATAAGCATTGAGGAAGATATGAATAAGCTTCTTGTAGAAGGTAAGGTTTTAGTTGAGATTTGAAGGAAGCCAAGAAGACTAGGCAATAGAGATGATAAGGGAAAAATTTCAGGCATGGGGACAGACATTGAAAATGCTCCCAGAGTCAGGAGACAGAGCAAAGAGGCCAGTGTCACTGTATTGCAGTGGGGGTGTGGTTTGAGAGGGGAGTAATGTAAAAGAAGACTGGAAAAGTAGGAAGATTGAGGTTATGAAGATTTCATCTTTGATCCTGGAGGTAATAGGGAACCATGGGAATTTATTGAATGGGGGTTGGGGGATGAGGCAGTAGCATGGTCAGACCTGCGCTTTAGGAAGATCCCTTTGATAGATGAATAGAAGATGAACTAGAGAGGTGAGATGTGGCAAGGAGGTCAACCAGCCAGCCATTGCAATAGTCCAGGTATGGGAGATGAGGGTCTGCACAGGGTGGTGGCAGTGAAAGAGAGAAGGGGGATTACAGGAGAAATATTATGAAGGCTTTGGCAGCATGTTGGATATGTGGGTGAGAGAAAGTGAGGCATCAAGTAAGCCTGGGTGACTGGAAGGATGGTGTTGCCCTTGACAATACTAGTACATACTTATAACAGTGAAGTTAGGAAGAGTGGAGGGTAGAGGAAAGGCAAGGAATTCCATTTCAGACATGTTGAGTTTAAGATGTGTATGGAATATCTTTTTCAACATGTCCAATAGTCAATTGGAGATAGAAGTCTGGAGAATAGGAGGTCATAGGTTAGAGACAGATAAAGAGATCTAAGAAAACAATAAATTAAAAATTCCAATGTCAAAGAGACTTCAAAATATTAGAGATCCAACTGTCTTTAGTTCTATGAACAGAACAATTTTAACAAAACAACCTATGATATAAAATAGTGCCTCCCTATAAATGTTTTCAAGTTCAAATTTTAGAAAGTTGATTCACATCTTAATTTGCCTTTGTCTTAGACATTTCCCCTGGATCTTCAGCAATATTCAGAACTTCATCCTCCCTCTTAGTAACAAGTAAGGCATGTCTATCCATAGGTTGTTTGGTAAAAAATCCCTTCCAGGCTCTTTGTCAAACTGGTCAGACTATCAATCTCAAACATACTTAAGATACAGAGTTTACGTTTCTTTTGCCTATTTTGTTTTAGCATGGCCCAATAACTGTGAAAATGGTTCACTGCCGGAGATGTCGTCTTTTTTTTTTAAAGGCTTATGACAATTAAGTATTGTCAAGCAAAATAAATTCTTATATTGGCCATGATCAAGTCTCAGCTACAATCCCACTAACTACAAGACTTTCTTAGTCTTCCTTAATCTTAGAGCCTTCCTTCTGAAACTACCCCCAGTTTATCCCATCTATACCTTGTTTGTACATAATTGTTGGCATGTTGTCTTTCCCTTTAGACTATGAGTTCCTTGAGACCATGGACTGTTTTTTTGTCTTTATTTGTATCTCTATCACTTAGCACAGTGCCTGACACATAGTCATAGCCACTTAATAAATTCAAGTTGACTTCCTGACTAATGTCCATCACCTCTCTGTCAGGAGATCCTATGGAATCAGGATGGTCAAGTCGTGTTCCTCAGAATTCTCAAGTCTTTCAAATGGCTTCTTTTTACAAAATTGGTATTATAATATAAATTGTTTTCCTGTTTCATACTGCCAGAACTTTAATAACCCCAAAGTTGTTGCCTGTTTCAGCAAGACATTCAACATCAGAGTCTCAGTTTTCCTTTCTCTAAAATGAGAGTATTACCTCTGTGCCTGGTTGTAAGGAAAGTAAACGTTTTAAAATTTGCTAAATTGTTAAATTTGCTGGGAGGAAAGCTTTTAAACACTAAAGAAAGCACTATATCCTGTAAGTATTATTCTGATATTAGGAGGAGGGGAGCTTCTATAGTTTCTTTTTAGAAGTCTAGGGGGCAGGACTGCGAAGAGCATGGGCAGTCTGAGAATGGTGCGCATCCCAATTTCAAGTTCCCAGACACCTCTATTTCTTCATTTATTGTGAGGCATTATCCCAGAATTGATAATTAAGTTGGTTAAAAAAAAACACCTTGAATTGTTGGACCTAGAGCATGTAGGGACTTATTCTGCTTGCTGCCCTTCCCTGCCTCCCCCCATCCTCCTATAGAACAGGGAGTAAGAAGTTGCCCAGAGGCAAATTTAGGCTTGTCCTAAGGAAAACCTTTTTAACTATAGAAGGGAGCTATCCAAAAGCATGCTGGGCGGCCTTGGAAGGTAGTGGCTTCTCCTCTCTGGAGGTCTTCAAGCAAAGGCTGGATGAGCACTTATCAAGGGTGATATAGAAAAGATTGTGGTTATCTCTCTTTTATCCTGTGTATCTTTTGTCTGTACGCATTTGTTTGTACATTCTTTACATGTTGTCTCTCCCATTAGACTCTGAGCTCCTTGAGAACAGGAACTGTTTTTCACCCCGTTTCTTTTCATCTTTAGTCCTTAGCACAGTGCTTGGCACATAATAACCTTATTGAATACCTGACTATTAGAAGGAAATCTGTATCTTTGAAAGCCAAATCCGAGGTCCACTCCTGCCCCCCAGCCCCACAAGTAAAACATTATAAAAAGCAATGAAAAAAGGATTGAAGAGAAATAGAATTGTCTGCTCATTTCAAAGTTCTTCCATCTGAGACCCATTTGTCTGTTTAAAGAATAATAGAACTCTTGACCTAATTCTTTGGGTGTGCCACACACTCCCGAACCCTGAAGCAGTGATGTACAACAGAACAAGGGGTTAAGAGACCTAGATAAGATGTGGTCAGCCTCCATCAAACCATAGAGGCCAAATCCCTGCACTCTGGGACCTCTTCCCTGAAGCTCTGCCTAGAGCTATGGGAAAATAAAAAAGTAAAAGTTTTTACTAACTCAAAATATTCTTTCCATGCCCATGGAGCAATTCGGAAAGAAAGGAGATATCTGACAGAAAAAAACTCCCCTATCAAACATGCCTTTTTCCTTTTATGTTTTGACCTTGCCGTAGTGACCTTTAATTCCCTCTAGGGAAATTGTCATTTCTCTGTACTCCTGTTTGTACCCTTTTCTCTGTACGCCTGTTTGGTCTTTGTTTGCTCAACATCTTTGCTGGGTTTGTCTCCTCCAGGGTTGGAGCTTTCGATTTTCAGATGACGGCTCAGGCTATGTACCAACTTCTGATGGAATCCAAGGTCTCTGGCCCACCGGACCTGGCATCAGCCAGGTTCCAAAGTCTGACCCCTTGAACGGGACCCAGAGAGGAAGTGACAGCTCTACACTCCTTGCCAGCAGGAAGCAGTTTCAGAAACCAAGACCTTT
>JAQQSZ010020795.1:0-10063 GCA_028646595.1 Phalanger gymnotis
TAAGTCACCAATCCACACCCACACAGGTTTCACACCTGACAGGGCCCTGGGCCTGGGGCTTAGCACTTAACAGCTGAAAGTACTTCCACTCAAAAGAAACAAAAGCCATGCTAATGAGACAATTTTGCTTAACAACACACATAAACCCAAAGTTGAAGCGAAGGTGGCATCTTGGTAGTCTTGGAGTCAGGAAGACCCGAGTTCAAATCCAGCTTCAGAGGGCCACTAGCTATGTGACCCTGGGCAAGTCACTTCATTCACCTCTGTCTGCCTCAGTTTCTTCAACTACAAAAGAGGGCCATGATGATACCCACCTCCCAGGATGGTTATGAGGATCGAAATGCGCTAATGTTTATAAAGCACTTAGCACAGTGCCCGGCACATCAGTAAGCCCTATGTAAATGCTAGTTATTATTTTTGTAGTTGTTCAGTCATTTCAGTTGTGTCTGACTTTTTGCGACTCCGATGAGACAAAGATATTGGAGCAGTTTGCCATTTCCTTCCCCAGCTCATTTGACAGATGAGGAAACCGAAGCAAACGAGGTTAAGTGACTGGTTCAGGGCCACACAGTAAGTGTCGGAGGCCGGATTTGAACTCAGGAAGATGAGTCTTTCTGACTCCAGGCTTAGCAGTCTATTCACTGTACCACCTAGCTGCAACTAGCTATTTTTATTATATTTTTATTTATTGTTATCATTATTATTACTTTCTGTGCCATTCATCATCCTGGTTGTGCTTCTTTGGATATTCTCCAGGTGATCAGGGTCCTTATATTGTGGTGCCCAAAGCCGAACATGGTGCCCCAGAGGAGGGCATGAGACATGGGCAAATTACCTTGGGGTTATCCCTGTCCTGTTGCTGGAAGCTGATGTTAGCTCTTTCAGCTGCCATGACATATTGACAACTCATAGTGGACTCGTAGCCCCCTAAAATTCCCAAATGGTTTTCAGAACAGCAGATTTCAAACAAGATGGGTTACTAGACATTTTCTCTTGTCTCTCTCACAAAACCTCCAGGAGAGGAATTATACAACAGAGGTAGAAGAGCCATTACAACTATTTTTACAGGATAAGACATTAAGAAGCCCACAAAGACAATGGCCTTATGAATTAACAGGGGCAGACCCTAATCCCTAGTAGGCTCCCTCTTTCGCACCAGTCTCCATGCCCAGCAGGGCAAGCAGACTGACCCACCAGCTTGTATTCTGGAACCTGCTCAGGTATTTCCCTCTTAATGCAATCTCTGTTGACATATATTATCCCTCTTCTTACCTCCAGCAGCCTGTTGCAACAAGCAGTAGACCAACTCTGCCCAACCATATATGGAGAATGAGGAGTTATCAGAGGCCAGGACCATGCTCTTTCTGGAGCAGGCCCTAAATTTGGAGACCCCAGAGGGTCAGAAATTATGCCTGAAACACCTATGGTCTACCCTACCCCAAGCATGCCAAAAGTAGCAGATGAAGATTCAATCCAGCCAGAGAACTAAAGAATGGAGGGAACTAGGATGGGGGCAGGAGGGGACTAGAATCCATGTAGGACTAATTAGGTTTCCCCATAAGTTACTGTGGGGAGGAACTGGGGCCAGTGAAAAGTGAATTCCCCAATGTGGGAAGAGTCTGAAACAGTTTTGAAGTCCAACCCTGGGGGTAAATCTATATCTAAGGAGAAGGAGACAGAAAATGAATGACAGGGGAATATAAGGAAAAAAAGACTAAAATCACTAATGATTTCAGGAAGAAGAAAATTCATTTAAAAAGAAAACTAGAACACAAGCAGTTAAATCAGCAAGGAAAGATACTAAAATTAGAAGGGAAGATGACTATCTATACCTTCTCTCTTATATTTGTGGAGTTGAGTTTGTGTACCCAATTGCAAGACTTTACATCTTTGCCTATTGCATTTCATCTTGTTACATTTAGCCTAGAGCTCTAGCCTGGCAAGACTGGGCCTTTTGGATCCTAACTCTGTCATCTAGTCTACTGCATTAGTCATCCATTCCAGATTTATGTCATCTATAAATTTGATGAGCATGACATCAATAACCTTATCCAAGTCATTGATAAAAAGGTTAAACAAGGCAGGGCCAAGGACAGATCCCTAGGGTAGCCCACTTGAAGCGTCCTGCCATTCTGACACTGAATTATTAACAACTGCTCTTTGAGTCCAGCCATCCAACTGCTTCTGATTCTGATTGTTTTGTTGCCTAATTTATCTCTCTCCATCTTCTCCACAAGAAGGACCTTGATTGTTTAAGTGAACCTCATAGACATTGTCCCACTAAAGGTAAAAGAAGCTTCCAAATGACAAAAAAAAATGATAACTTCCAAAAAGATCACCCCACTTAACTTGAATACTCACTTTTTTCTTAATACTCATGTTTATTTTTAAGCTTAATAAAAGAAACTGTAATGATTGAAATTAAGCTAAAGTGAGGCAAAAAAGTTCCAAGCACTTGCATTTTATTGGTAAGGCTAACAGTTGCCAATAGAAGGGTTCTTTAGCTCCCCCAACAAGTCAAAAGACTCTGAATGAAGTCTGACAGATTATTTTTATGGACAAAAGGAGGAGCATCCAAAAACTAGAAGACAGCATTATAGATGGGGAAAACAATACAATTGTTACAAAGGCAGAAGCATCATAGATGTGGGGGGACACTATGATTGACTGGACATTTGGAATGCAGGACTAGCAACAACCCCCCTTTCCATCTTGTCTCTATGGAAAGCTCATTGGTGGTGTCCACCTACATGGCTACTTAATGTTACAGTGATAACAGAATAGACTTTCTTGAAGGCCAGCCAGTGTTGCAGAGATAAGAGACTAGACTTCCTGGCATCCACCTGCATCGTTCAAGGATAACAGTTTTCCTTGACAGAAAAATAAAACAATTATTTGTAGAAAAACTAAACTTACAAACTTTACTCAGGGACAATTGAAATGTGACTTAGGTAGTTACACAAAATGTCAGTAATGATACAAAATGAAATAAACTACAGAACAGAATCAATTTGATTTCAATATGCCCCTTTAATCAATGGGAGAAAAGCTAGTTCTATAAGATTTTTAACATGACCATTATCAGTAGTAGGCACTAATACAAACTTTTCTGATATGAGTTTAGAGCAGGTTTTAATACAGCAACAAAGGCAAAATCTAAAGAGAATAATATGACAGAGGACAATAAGGGCCCATTTACCCAGATTGGCTAGCAGGCTATTTCCCTGTAGCCAAGTGAACAAAGAGGAGGGATTTTACTAGGAGTCACCTGAGGGAGGTAATTGTGTTTTTGCTATAACTCAAATGAATCTTATGCAAGCTTGTCATAATTTCTCCTGGGTGGTTAATGTAAGAACAAGATTGATTAATCATAGCACATGCCCTTCCCTGCCTTGCACTAAAAACATCTAAAACCATGTGATTTTGCAAAGTCATTTGAGCTACAAAACCTACCTAAATCTAGAAGGAGGAGACGGTCTCACTTGTGGCCTGAGCCAACTTCTGAATTTCAAGTGAGAGATTCAAACTACTTGGAGGACTCACCAAGGACTAATTTGAGAGAAGAGATTTGCATGTCACCAAGGCAACCAAGAAAACTCAGCAACCATAAACATCATGGAAGAAAAGCCAAAGTAATGCAATCATCATCATCAATATTAACTAACATTAAGTCTCCTTGCATCCTAGTAACCCACTCCCAATGTCTATTTAATCAGCACATTTTACCTTGTATCCTAGATGTCTCATGTAGTCATCTGGTCCCTTGGATATTCTGGAATAGGCCTTGTTCTCTCTGAAGGGGGCTCCTCCTAAATAGATTTGCTTCTCTGGTTCCAAGTCACTTGCTATCCTAGGTAAACCTAGGTAATTTTGCTAAAATCTGCCAGTAATAAGACTCAAAACAATTTAGTACAACCTCTTAAATTTGCTTTTACAATAACTAGCTGATGTGGTGAAAACAAGCTCAAGCCTTATGGTTCTGATCTCATTCACAATAGAGATATAAGAACAACAAATTAAAGAAGCCATAATTCACCTGAAACTTCAGAGAATTTCAGTTGTTAAATACCATTTGCCATTTCTATCTTTAACTAAATCATATACCTGCCATGGAAACTGCTATTGACAGTCTAAAGGAAAAATTTTTTTAAAGAATTTATTAGGGCCTGACTTGTAAAATGGCCCATCTGTCTCTTAATGTTATCTAACAGATACTTCAAATAAGAAAATAATTTCACCCTCATCATAATTACCAATAAAATTTTACATGTGAAATCCTTAATCCAATTTTAAAATCCATTAGAAACATTTGGAAGCCAACTATGTACATTTATATATTCTAGTTTTTAGAGAAAACAGTCTTATCCTGCTGTTTTCTTAAAATGTACTATACCATTTAATTAAAAAAATTTTGGAAGCCAATTATATACACTTATATATTCTAGTTCTTAGAGAAAACATTCTTATTTTTCTGTTTTCTCAAAGCTTACTACGCCATTTAATCTAAAAAAAACCTCTTTTACATCTTTGTCTTATTAGAAATTTTTTGCATCTTTGTCTTAATTCCCCCCTTAGGAAGATGTTATCCTCATATCATAAGTACCAGCAAGGGGGTGGCAAACCCAAGAACTCATTTTCTTAGTTGCTTAGGATATGAAATTGCCCACCAGTTCTGACTGAAAACAGCAAGCTCTTGCATATTTGCATCCTCTTATAATAGCGCAGAGAAGCTGGAACAAGATTCACTACATTTTTAAAAATTACAACTTTACCTGCCATCGTTAGAGAGATTTGTTATGAAAGGAAGAAGTGGGAACATGGTTGTAACAACATCAAGAGTAGTCCTCCAGGTCTAAACCTCAGGGCACAGAAGGATTCAATATAGGTATAATAGGAGAAAGCATCCTTAGTTCTATTTGATTTAAGGTAAGAATCATAGTTACTATTTGGAACAACCAATCATACAGCAAATTACACACTATTCAGAGGGTATCATAGCAAGGCTCAGGATAAACAAGGTGGGAAACAGTCCTGTTCAAAAACAGCACAATGAAGAAACTGAGTTAAGAGGCTCCTATAATGGGCTATGCCACGGTTGTCCCCTAAACTTTTCCTAGATACAGACATCAATTTTGTAGCAGTTTTCAGATGACACTGCCTTTGAGTAGCTCACAGTGTTTCCCTTGAATAATGGATTACTGACTTAATCATAATTCAGACATTTATGCCTGAATTCAAAACTCAAGACATTATCAAATTACAGTCCCAAGAGATTTTTACCTCAAATAGCAAGTTTCACTATTCATAACTTAGGGTTAGAAAGTTATTATTATTTCTCTTGTGTTGTTGCAATAACAGTTAACGATAAAAAGTTTACCAGGCCTTTCAAAAAAAAAAAATCACTCAACATCCTTTTCTTCTTCTCTTTTAGGTTCCATGAGGATTTTAAATTTCTCATATAACAACTAAAATATACTCTTCTAATGGTCTTTCAAGGACAGAATTTTAATATACTATCTCCAAATAATTTCATGTTATAAATGTATTATCCTAGTCTCTATAATATAAAGAATAACCACATAATGTTTCTCCTATCCTTATCTCAAGAGATCAAAAACTTCCCTCAAACTCTCTTTCCAAAACTCCAAACCTCTTTTACTTTCAAACCCTACTGTTTAAATTTTTCTCTCTTCCTTTCTCTATATATCCCTCTAGTGGACTTTGATTAAAGCCCTTTAAAACTAGACCTTTCTTTTTCTTCTTTCATATCCTGATCTGACACATCTTCTACTTTCTCAGTTTCTCGAGTCTTCATTTCCCAATCATATCCCAGATATCCCATATCTACAGAACTAATCTTCTTTGTATTTTTGTAATCTTCTTTTTCTACTTTGTAATTTGACACAAAAAATAATTTTTTTTACATAGCCCAGTTAATTGTAATACTATTGCCTTTGGAGTTCTTAAAAACTTAAAAATTCTTGATTTTACCCAATGTCTGTTGGTGACTTTGCTTCTAGTTTAGCTAAATGATTAGTTCTGTTCTATTATTCACAGAAGAAAATACAACAATAACACCAAAACATTCTTCCAAATTGAATTTTACTTACTTTTAAGTTGCTCCCTGATTTAAATATGCTTTTCTCTTTTCATGATCTGGGAAAGAGTTAACAATAGGCAGTTCTTAAGTAACAAATAAATCTAAATTGCAAACTGCAACTTGTTTTCTTTCTCTAACTAGTGAATGCAACTTCCCTCTCCACTAAAACAATAAATGTGTCACTCTCCGGGAAAGTGTGATAAAAGGTCTAATTGCTGTTTCCACATAACTTCCACAGTTTTATTCTTGGTTTTTTTTTTCCTAAAGCAAATCTTACAGAATGTTGCCCTAAAACTCACTAAAATATTTCAGCATTTATAAAAAAACATTCGAGCCACATTTTGGAAATTCACAGTAGAGAAGTTACATTTCAGTCTTAAATTTAGTCTCTAATTAGTTTACAATGCCATAAATTTTTTGCAAACTGGGAACAGATAATCCTTCTTATCTGTCTCTTCTCTGCCTTTTAACTTGATCAGAGTTTAGAAAGGCAGAGAGAATCTCTTTCTAAGTGTATGGGACAGAATTTTTAAATAATAGGAGAGACATCCTTAGGAGGAACAAAGTAAATTTATTTCACAAACCTTGCAAGATTTGGGCACACCTCCATAATGGAGGAGGCGAGGTAAAAGGGAACCTGTCCTAATTAATACTCTTAATGAAAAAGATTCTCACCCACCTCTATCCCTTCTCACCATTGGCTGGGAAGTGGGCTTACAGTCTAGGCGTGAAAACTACACAGAGGACCAAGGTTGATCCGGTCCATTCAGGTTTTTCCCTATCAGAACTCAACTGCCAGGGTGGCATCTGAAAGTCTAGGGGAAGGAGAGACCTTCCTAGAGCAAAGAACAAATAGCTCACAGGAAATTCATTATCTTCTAACATCTAAGAGAGAGGGGGAAGGGCATGCCTTCCAAAATTACAAGGCCAAATCTCAAAACCTCTCCATCAGACATACCCTGTGAAGTCTTCACAATTATCCATCCTATTCATAAGGAAAAAAGTTTTCACTCTTTCTTTTTCATCTGACCAGGCCCCAGGAAAAAGCTAGTTTGAATTACAAACAATAGATAATGCGACAAGACAGACACAGAGAAGCCTTACGGACCAGGGTTTTGGTTTTTTTGGTTTTTTTTTTTTTGTAGTTATTGGTTTTGTTTTTTAATCTCCCACCGAAAAGTTTTTAATCAAAATTTATGTTTTTCTAATTTAGCACAATTTTCTAAAAGTAATCTCAGAGTTTTTAATTCGCAAAAATATCAAAGATGCCAAATACTACTGGATCCCATTTTCCCATATAGATGCTTCCGCACTATTGTGGACGATTACTTTATTCCCTTGAAGGGGATTCCCCAACAGGGTAAAAGATGCTCTTATTCTTGGGAAGGTAATTCCCCACCAGAATGAAGGATAACCTTAGCTAGCTACTTCCCCAACAGTAAGGGGACTCACCTATTCCATTAGAAGGATTTCCCAGGGATATCTCTTCCCACCAAAGTAGAGTCTTACCTTAGCTCAAATAGATTTGAAACCAAGGAGGGCAAGTGCCCCCTGTGAACTCCTGGCTGAAAGTTTGACAATTGTTGTAATTGAAATTAAGGTAAAGTGAGGCAACAAAGTGCAAGCACTTTCAATTTATTGGTAAGGCTAACAGTTGCCAATAAAAGGGGTCTTTAGCTCCCCCAACAAGCCAAAAGACCGTGAATGAGATCTGACAGATTATTTTTATGCACAAAAAGAGGAGCATCCAGAAACTAGAAGAAAGCATTATAGATGGGGAAAACAATACAATTGTTACAAAGGCAGAAGCATCATAGATGTGGGGGGACACTATGATTGACTGGACATTTGGAATGCAGGACTAGCAACAACCCCCTTTCCATCTTGTCTCTATGGAAAGCTCATTGGTGGTGTACACCTACATGGCTAGTTAATGTTACAGTGATAATAGAACAGACTTTCTTGAAAGCCAGCCAGTGTTGCAGAGATAAGAGACCAGACTTTCTGGCATCAACCTGCATCCTTCAAGGATAACAGTTTTCCTTGACAGAAAAATAAAACAATTATTTGCAGAAAAACTGAACTTCTAAACTTAACTCAGAGACAATGAGTGATTTACTAGAAAGCTGAACTTTCAAACTTTACTCAGAGACAAGTGAAATACGACTCAAGTAGTTACACAAAATGTCAGTAATGATACAAAATGAAATCAATTACAGAATAGAATCAATTTGATTTTCTCAATTTTCAATACTTAATTAAAAGCTTTGCTAAAATCTAGGTAAGCTACTTCCATAGCATTCCCCTCATCTACTAGTTGGTAATCGTATCAAAAAAGCAAATATAGGCTAATTGGGTATGACTTGTTCTTTTTTTTCAGTTCTTTCATTTTTATTTAATATTTTAGTTTTCAACATTGATTTCCACAAGATTTTGAGTTACAAATTTTCTTCCCATTTCTACCCTCCCCCCCATTCCAAGATGGCATATATTCTGATTGCCATGTTCCCCAGTCAGCCCTCTCTTCTTTCACCCCACTCCCCCCTGTCCCCTTTCCCCTTACTTTCTTGTAGGGCAGGAGAGAAATCTATGCCCCATTCCCTATATATCCTGTTTCCCAGCTGTATGCAAAAACAACTTTTTTTTAAGCATCTCCTTTTAAAACTTTGAGTTCCAAATTCTCTCCCTTCTTCCCTTCCCACCCACCCTCCCTAGGAAGGCAAGCAATTCAACATAGATCACACATGTATCATTATGTAAAACACTTCCACAATGCTCATGTTGTGAAAGGCTAACTATATTTCCTTCCATCCTATCCTGTCCCCCTTTATTTAATTTTCTCCCTTAACTTTGTCCCTTTTCAAAAGTGCTTGCTTTTGATTACCTCCTCTGCCTATCTGCCCTCCCTTCTATCATCCCCCCTTTTTTATCCCCTTCCCCTTACTTTCCTGTGGAGTAAGATATCCAATTGAGTGTGTATGTTATTACCTCCTCAAGTTGAATAGGATGAGAGTAAGATTCACTCATTCCCCCTCACCTGCCCCCTCTTCCCTTCCAACAGAACTGATTTTTCTTGCCACTTTTATGTGAGATAATTTACTTCATTCTATCTCTCCCTTTCTCCCTGTCTCAATATATTCCTCTCTCACCCCTTAAATTTATTTTGTTGTTTTTAGATATCATCCCTTCATATTCAACTCATCCTGTGCCCTCTGTCTATATTCCCTTCAACTCCTCTAATACTGAGAAAGGTCTCAGGAATTACTCACATCATCTTTCCATGTAGGAATGTGAACAAAAGAGTTCAACTTTAGTAAGTCCCTTATGAGTTCTCTTTCTTGTTTACCTTTTCATGCTTCTCTTCATTCTTGTGTCTGAAAGTCAAATTTTCTATTCAGCTCTGGTCTTTTCATCAAGAAAGCTTGAAAGTCCATATTTTGCCTTGGAACATTATACTTAGTTTTGCTGGGTAGGTGATTCTTGGTTTTAATCCTAGCTCCTTGGACCTCCAGAATATCATATTCCAAGCCCTCCTATCCCTTAATGTAGAATCTACTAGATCTTGTGTTATTCTGAATGTGTTTCCACAATATTCAAACTGTTTCTTTCTGACTGCTTGTATTATTTTCTCCTTGATGTGGAAACTCTGGAATTTGGTGACAACATTCCTGGGAGTTTTCTTTTTGGGATCTTTTTCAAGAGGTGATTGGTGGATCTTTCAATTTCTATTTTACCCCCTGGTTCTAGAATATCAGGGAAGTTTTCCTTGATAATTTCTTGAAAGATGATGTGTAGGCTCTTTTTTTGATCATGGCTTTCAGGTAGTCCAATAATTTTTAAATTATCTCTCCTGCATCTACTTTCCAGGTCAGTGGTTTTTCCAATGAGATATTTCACATTGTCTTCCATTTTTTCATTCCTTTGGTTCTGTTTTATATCTTGATTCCTCATCAAGTCACTAGC
>JAQQSZ010020796.1:0-10063 GCA_028646595.1 Phalanger gymnotis
CAGCAGGGTATGACTGCTTGTAGACTAAAGAGTTCTATGTTCCAAGCTTGGGTGGATGCGCTGCCACACCAGCACTCCTCCTCTCCCAAGAACCCCCAACCAGGACTGGTCTTAGATCTTCAACAGGCTCTTCACTCCTGCTCTGATCTGCCACTTAATTCCTCCCACCAGGTGGGCCTGGGTCCAGAAGTAACTGCAGCTGTAGTTCTGTAGCTGCCCCACCTCCAATGCCCTGGGGCGGTGGCCTAATGCTAAACTCCCTGTCCCCAGCAGCTTTTCCCACTAACCTTCTCTGTTGTTTTTGGTGTTTGTGGGTTGAGAAGTCTGGCAACTGCCACAACTCACCGATTCAGGGTGCTAGGGCACGCTCCGCCCGGCTCCTGGTCTGGCTGGTCCACGCTGCCCATGCTGGGCTCTGCTCTGCTCCCAACTCCATGTGGGGTAGACCTCTTCCAGAGACCATCCAGGCTCTCCTGGGCTGGAGCCCTGCTTCCCTCTGCTATTTCGTGGGTTCTGCAGTTCTAGAACTGGTTCAGAGCCATTTTTTATTGGTTTTTGGAGGGACTTGGCAGGGAGCTCATGCCAATCCCTGCTTTCCAGCTGCCATCTTGGCTCTGCCCCTTGAAACGCCATTCCTAGGCTTTCTAACAGGCAAATTATCACGTGGTCTCTCTTTTCCCTATCCTCACTCTTTTGATAATTCCATCCTGGGTCACTAGTGGGAATAGCAGCTGTTCCTGGGGGATATTTTATGGAGTTGTTGCTACCCAAATAACCCCCAAATTTTGGAGCTTGCTCCCAGATCTTCCTCTTCTCATCAATGGTACAACAGCTAGACAAGAGGATATGCAAATCACCACAAGTAAGCTTGAATTGGAGGGACAGATCCCTAAAATCCCAGGAAAACTAAGTGGGGTCTTCTGAGTATCTCCCCATTTTCTCTTTAATCTGAATGAGATCAGAAACAGAGAACAGAACATGCATTCTGATTGTCCCATAAGGGGAGGCAGGGACTTCCCTCAGGGGAAAAAGCCCTAAAGGCACTGTGGGGACTGAGGCTTGGGGAGGGAGATAGGAAGTCCCATTTCTTGTGAGGAAGGGGCTTGGGAGTGGCAGCTCAACTGAATTAGACTGTGAGACCAGGGGATCAGGCTGGCAAGGGAGAAAATCAGCTAATTACTGAAGAGTGGTAGGGGTCAGAGTGGAAGATACCCCAGAGATCTGAGTAGGTGCCACCTCAGAGGAAGGGGCCAGAGAGGGAGGCACCTCAGCAAGAATCATGACTGGGGCCTGAGCAGTGGTCGACTCAGGGGGAGAGGCCAAAGCCTTAGGGGCCATAAGGGGGTAATCCAAAATGTCCTGTTGACCCCATTGCACCTTTTTGGGGCAGCTCTAGCTACGAACATCTTATAATTGTAAGAGATGAGGGAGTGATTTTGTTTTGTTTCCACAGTTGGGAGCATCCATCTTCCTCTCCCTCCCCCCTACCTTTGGGAGAGTTCAGGTCAGGTGACTGATTGGAGCTGCTTCTGATCAGAGCTCTGATCTGGCAGAGACCAGGTCTCAGGGAGGTCAAGTAAAAGGTCAGAGGCTTGTATGCATGCTTAGAGAAGGGCTTACCATAAGCAGTCAGGGGGTTGTATCTGGCCAATGAAGAGCCTGGCAGGAAATTTGAAGGGAGGGGCTATAAAAGGATTGGCATCCATCTGAGTCCTTTGTACTTCCCTTGCTTTGCTCAGGGGATGTACCCATTTATTCAGACCAAATAAATGTAAAATATAATTAAAGCTCCCCCAACCTCTACCATTTGGGTTGCATCCTTTCTCATGAGAACGAATAATAAATGCCTTTTCTGATTTCGGGCTTGGATTCAGAAATCTTTATTGTGCTGTTGCACAAGCAATCTTTTCTGAGGACAGGATTCAGAGAGAGCTCCACGAAGGCCATCACATAGGAAGCTTCTATCCATTTTCTTTCCCAGTGACAGTACAATTGTAACTGCAAGAGAGTATTATGTTTTAATGTCCCCAAAATGGGCCATGCTTCAAGGCCCTCTAGGTGATACTGAGGCCAAATAGTGTTGCAAGAGAACAGCAGCTTTTTCTTTTTAAGTTCTTTAGGAAAACTAAAATTTTCTTAATTTTGTAGAAGACAACCCAAAGGCAAACTTGTAGGAATTGAAAAAGATTGACCCATTATTGGCTTGGATGCTGGAAGTCCCTTCCTGGGTAAAGGAGAAGTTAGGAGTAAGCATCAAGAGACAAATAAAACAAAACAAGACAAAATAAACATAAAAGGTACCTGAAGTTTTCCCAATTCCCTAGGTCTGAGAGAATTGAAAGAATTTGGCATATGCTCGTGGATTGGGCATCTGTCCATGTCCTCCATGCTTCAGAAGCTGTGCCCTGATCCACGGCCTCCAACATGACCACTGGTCTGAGAACCACCTGAGAGCCTCAGGTTGAGTACAAGACAGCTTCCTAGCTATCTGACCTACTGGGACCAAAAAGCACCTCCAAAGCAGGAGAGTGAAAAGGGGATAGGAAAAGGGGGAGCCTTTGTTCAAGATAATTTCAGTAAGAAAGCAAAAAAATTTAAGAGAATGCCAGGTAAAGCTTAATTTTGTGGCCTCTTGTTTTCTCCCTCTTTAGAGTTACTGGAGGAAAAATTGTTTTAAGCTACCTTACATTTAAACTGTTTACTGATTGAGTGCTGTTTACCTGAACAGAAATCCACAGAAACTCATAGAAAAGATAAGAACAAACATTTGCATTGCTGGCAATGTTAATTCAGAAAAATCCACAGCATACATTCCTATTTGAGCTATTCAAAGATCTTTGAAGAGAAGGAGTTCAGCCAATCATTTTATCCAAGAATTCAAATAGTCCATTTATCTAGTGGGTAAGAATTTAGTGCCAGCTTTTCAAGGACAGAGACGTTGTTCTATTCTCAGTTCTCCCATTTGATGTTCTCTGACTTTTCCCAAGTTTAATGCTCAGGACTAACCTCATCATTTGTTCTCAAATATCACTGACCAACAGGAACTGAATTCTATTTCCACTATCCATAATAGGGAACCTAGTCATTTAGATACATCTCTAACTTTGTGTCTCATTCCTGAAGATCCACTTCTTTTAATAACCAACATTGAGGCAGGAGCATCCATTGACCCATTTGGTCAAGCACTCCAAAATGACCAGAAGGATTGGCCTCTTGAGTAAGAAGTGAAGCACTTCTGGGGAAATTCTTTGTGATCTCTTGGTCAAACCCTCCTTTGCTATGGAAGATGTACTGACTTTAAGATAAGTCATCCACTGCCTTAGACCTTTATCTATCTAAACATAGAACACAGAGTGATCAGAACCTTAAAGTGAACTACAAAACATTTTTTAAAAATACCATATTTATCACTTTTACCCAGTTGAGTGTGTTCATGCATTTTCCCATGTTGGCTAAAAGCAATTAAGATTCTTCTCCTGGGGTTAGCTTTAGACTTCTGCTGCCTAACCCTACAAAAAGTGTACAGAAAACTCTTCTTTCATGCAGGCTCATTGGGTTAGGCACAATCTCCCTTGCTGTATTATACTGTCATTGAGTCCCTCACTGCCTGGGAGGTTTTCATCTTCGCCACCCAAAATGGGAGAGTCTTAGAAAGGACTGTCTGTGAAATTCGGCAACAGTTTTAGAGCTGTCCCTGCATCCATGCACAGAGTTCTGAAGAAGATAATCAGAAAGACAGTGGAGCAGGAACTTTCTTCAACCCAATGGAACATGAAGCTTTATATTTTCTCTGATGCCACTTTGGCAAGCTATTGAAGACAAGGCCCCTGAACATCTGATCTGGTGTTGTTGCTGAGTGGGAGAATTCTGGTAAGGAGAAGTAATCTGAGAAATGAAACTAAAATCCTGCTTATTGGATTCTGATAGGAGGAAAAGGAAGTCAAGGCCCTTGAGCATCTGACCTGGTGTTGTTGCTGAATGGGATAATTCTGAGAAACAGAAGTATTCTGGGAAATGAAAGTAAAATGGACCTGACACCTTGTTTACTGGGTTCTGAGGGGGAAAGTGTGCAAATAGTTTGCTTGTATGTAGGACTGTATTTTCCTCTCAGAGTACCTGGTCCTCTAAGTCCCACACCTGAGAGTCCTTACCCATTTCCAGAATAAAAATGATCAACCTAATTGTGTTTTATACATGTTTATACATGTATAGTAAGAACTAGAATGGTCAGCCCACAGAGGAGGAACCATGGGGTTTGGAAGTCAGCCTCGAGTCAAGATTTAAGAGGACTTTACTTGGACATTCTGTATTGACTGAGGAGATTGTAACTTACTGTGACCTAGAGGTGGATGGTTTTTGTGTTTTCTGTTATCCCTTAAGGATGATATGCTGTGCTAGGGAAGATCCTGTCCTGGGACCCCCTGCTTGTGGGCAAGCCTTTTGTTCCTTTTCCCTCTGTACTTTGGATGCTGCTGTCATTGTCCTACACTTATGGATGGGATAGCTGAGAACAAGCCCCTCTTTCTGTTGTAATCACTCGTATTTGATTTTGAGGATAGTAGTAAGCCATGGGCACAACAAGAGAAAAGTCAGCTCCCAGTTGTGAATTGCAGAAGGAGAAAGAAAGAATGACATGTTGCAGATTGTGCTGGTTTCAGTGTTCCTGGAGACTCCCACCCCCAATACACTTGGGCTACCTGGGCACTGCCCTGGTCCTATTTCCTGCTGTGCCTATAGCAGGAACACTGGCTTTGATGCATATGGAGGCCCCCAGGGAGGAGCACACTGCCAAACCCTGTAACCTTGAACAATGAACCAGAGTAAAAACAGTCAATCCAATTGTGTTTATATGTGTGTGTATGTATGTGTGTGTGTATACACATATATATATTCCAAATACATATCATTAATTAAACATTCTTAAATAGTTTATAAGAATTAGAACAATGTAATTATTTCTGAGTGCAAAGATTTACTAATTTAGATTTATCTGTTTAAAAAAAAGATCATTAAAAGAGAAAAATAGGGAAACTACACTGTATGTCAGCATTGTTTTAGACTATTTAAAACTAGACAGTATAAGTTTGGAATATTGTTGTGGTATAGGAAACAATAAGTTAGTGCACTTAGAAAAATATGTAAAGACTTGGACCTCTGAAGGAAAACATTATCTACCCCCAGAGAAACAGAGGACAAACAAGTATAGTACAGTCTTGCATAGATGCCTCTGAATGTATATGTGAATATATGACTGTGATTATAGATACCTAAGTATATGTATGTGTATGTAAGAGTATGCATGTATTTATATATGCATAAGTATATCTGCTTGTATGTATATATGGATATGTGTGTGTATGTGTGTATATACGTATATATAGTGTGTATTTGTATATATATATATGTGTATTTTATATATGTGTGTGTATATCTATATCTATCAGTGCCTAATTGTAGCCTTCTTTTTTCATTTTAATTTCTGAAAACATTAATGTTTTATTAGTTGTAATTAAAACACTCCCCCTACAAGTAACATTTCTTATACTACATTATATCAGTTTTATAACTAATCCCTAGTTAAGTGGAAACATTCAAAACAGTAAATATCCAATCAAAAAGTAATGGCTGACACTTAACAAAATGCTAATCACCAGTAAAATATAAAAGGTTTCAGAGTTCACAAATGTTCTAACAGCAAGATAAATGATTCAAGTAGAGCGCTATTTTAAAGTTATTCCAATAATAAACATGGGTGCATGTTGCACTTTATAATTGTTTGCTTTGAATCTTTACTTTGTAAAATCCCTAACATCTTATCACTAGACAACAAATTATGGGGTTGCTGCTTAAATGGCACTTAAATATTAAAACCCGGAAAATAAAAGTAATAATCCCATGAACTGCTTTGTTTTGTCAAAGCAAGTCCTTTACAAAGTAATCTAAAACATTTAAATGAGTCATCCACTCATGTTCCATCAGTTTTTGCATTAAAAATAACCCCCAGTAGTTTTTTTCAAGGGATATCATTGTTTATAAGCCTGAACTTTATTTTTCTTTTAATGTTCTTATAATGTCTACTGAACATTTTGATTTTTAAGGCACTACACAATGAAGTTCCCTATAAAACAAACAGAAATGATTTAGGGATGGTTAAGATCTCTTCTAAAGATTCTAATCTAAAAAAATCTAAAAGATTCTCTTTTCTATTTTGGTTTATAAAGTAGAGGTTATCTGTTAGATTTTCCTAAAAATCCAATGTTTGCAATAGCATTTCTTTTAAAAAAAAGAACTGGTCAAAAATTGAGGTGTTTATTTAAAAAGAGGAAAAATACATGAGATTAAAAGGGGAAAATTTAAAGAAAATTTTAACCTATAAACTGTCTAAATCCTTTTTCAAGTTACAAGTATTGGTAAGAGTGGCTTTAACACTGTAATTATAGCAGAGCTTACACAACCTTAACATACGTAATTTACATTTAAAATAAGTTAAATAACTTTTAAAAACATATTCTCTGATTTAATTGGCCCTTAAATGTTTTCTCTCTGGGAAACAATTGAACTTTGGCTTTTTCTATCCAACTGGTTAATTCTGACTATCCCCCACCCCCACTTTAATTAGTTACTTTAAAAACTGGAGTTGTTGCAATATTTAAAGTTTTGCTTTTCTTTTTTTTTTAGAAAAAATTATGTATTTATTTATTTGGTTTTTGGAGGGCGGAAGGCAGGGCAATTGGGGTTAAGTGACTTGGCCAAGGTCACACAGCTAGTACATGTGTCAAGTGTCTTAGGTAGGATTTGAACTCAGGTCCTCCTGACTCCACGGCTAGTGCTCTACTCACTGCACCATCTAGCTGCTCCCAGTTTTACTTTCCTGAAGTGCAATCCAATAACCTTTGCATATCTATTATTTTTCAGAGTTAATGGTAGCAGAAAGGACCAGATACAACACTATGCATAAAGATCATAAATTGGAAAGATCATGAACAGAAAGAAATCAAAGTTTAAGGAGCAAAAGGTTTAAATAATTTTGAATGCAAATAACACCATCTATAATAAAAGGACAGAAAAGACATGAAAAATTGAGAGCTATAGTTCTGAACTATTTTTTAAAATTCAAAAACGCTTAGAATTCAGGGCATAAAAATAAATATAAAATGGAAAACAGTACAGTAATGACCCTAATAAGAAACTTCTTTTTAATAAATAATCCCAAATAAAATGAAATTTCGTTTTCATTTCATCTTTAACAAAAAAAATATATTACACTACACATATCAAATACAAATCCTACCATTTCTTCCTTTCAGGGAATTAGACTGCCAAATCTTCACACAATGCACATTTCACTTCTCCATGGCATCTAGGTCTAGTAGCATTAGTTGGAAGTCAGAAGTATTACAGAGAATCTGTAGCCACTAGAATGATCTCTATTCTCATCTGCAAATAGAGCTAAGCCTGTCAATTTTTACTTATATACATATATTTCCATCTTAAAAACTTAAAGATCCTGTTTGCTCTCTGCTTTTACTGCAGTGTGTTTCACGAAGCTTCTATATAATTCAACATACTTTAAAAAAACAACTTGATTTTAAAATGAACCTCTTTGGTATTGCTGCATGACAGGTTTAATATCACATTAATTTAATCATAAAATGGCAACTACATTATATTGTACAAACTTATTCACCTTTATCAGGAAAATTCTTAAGCTAACAAGGCTGCAGCAATGACAAAGGGTAGTGCAATAGAAGGAAAATATGAACAAGAAAACAAAATGGCTTTTGACCAGTGGTCATTCATTATTTTGCTTTCTGGCATATGGAAGAAATTATTTTCTTTGAGTTTCAAATGTTCTGGTAAATCCAGTTGTCTCTTAGCTTCTCCAATATCATCTTGAATTGCTGAAATAAGGGCATCGATTGAACTAAAGTTTTTCTCTGGTCTGATGTAGCCAATAATGACTATACTAAGACTTTTCCCATAGAAGTCCTTCTTTGAAGGTGTGTATAATGTGAGTTTCCACAGATTTTGTTAGTGTTCTTGTAGTATGGGTTCCATCCTATGCTTAAAACCATCTTATGGACACCTCCATTTCCAACAGAGGCCCAGCCATAGTAAATTCCAGTAGATAAGTCACTGGGAAGATTACCTACTACTTGCTCGGGAAAGTTGGCTGTGGGGATGCCCAGCTGCTTGGAGCCCCGTCCAATGCCCCTCACCGCTTCACCCTGGCAGAAATAAGGCAGGTGCTTCACCGCGTCATTTGCACCGGACTTGGAGCACGGCCCGGGCGAAGAGTCTGAGGGAGCCGTGGTCGAACTCAGGGCAACAGTTCCCTCCTGGCCAGCCGAGAGTGGGGGGGAGAAGGAAAAGCAGAGAAGGAGGGAGGAGATTCTGAAGGGCTCGAGGCGGGCTGGCGAGTAAGCGCGCACCAACAGCTGCCTGGAGTCTCTTCATCAACACCATCTCAAAAGCCCTTAAACAAATTACAAACAGACAGACCCAATAAAATTCACAGTTACCAACATCTAGGTTCAGCCCGGGAGCTCAAAACAAGGGCTGGCCCAGAGTCATGTGCCACCACTGCTACACCAAAGAGCTCCAAGGAAGAAGAGGCCAACCCCTGGTTTTTATATCTTTGTCAGCATCAGGGTTGAGTCACACATGTGACTCACCCACGTGACCTAAAATTATCACAAAGAGATGGACTTAAACCCATGTGGTCTAAGAGCCTCTGCTGTTCCTGACATGTAAACTAGGCCCTTCCTGGAGTTAGCCACACCTTGGGCCCCACCTTAGTTGCCAATCCACACCCACATAGGTTTTACACCTAATAGGGGTTTGGGCCTGGGGCTTAGCACTTCGTAAGATTCAATGAAATAGCTGAATTACTCAAAGCAAACAAAAGCCAAACTCTTCAAGGGCACTTGTTGAACTAAGTGCTAAGGAGCCCATTTTGCTTACCAACACTGTAAGTCTCAGAGGAAAAAGGACTTATGTTGCATTAATAGTGCAGCCAGGATTCAGAGAGACAAAGGAACAGAAAGAGACCAAAGGAGGCACAGTTATTCAATCATTAAGCATTTATTAGGTGCCTGCTAGGTGCAAGGCACTGTGCTGTGTGCTAGGGAGACACAGGCAATAGTGAAAGAGTTCATGCTTGAGGGAGAAAGTGAGATAAAGAGACAAGAAGATAGGACCAAGGGGAGAAACACATAGATTGTGAGCCCGTGAGATTGTGAGGTTGGTAGGAAAAAACTGTGGGGACAGAGTCAAAGGAGTTCAGGATTTGGCTACTGCCCTTGGGGCAGCAGAGGTAGCACAGCTACAGAACTACAGCTGTAGTTGCTTCCAGCCCCAGGCCCACTTAGTGGGAGGAAATAAGCGATGGATCCGAGCGGGAGTGGAGAGCCTGTTTGGATCTGAGTTGTGGTCTGGGTTGGCAGTTCTTTGGGGAGGAGGAGCGCTGGTGTGGCAGAGCTTGCTGTGTAGTAATAACTGTGAAAACAACAGTGCATCCCCTCAAGCTTGGGACAAAGTACTCTACTCCAAAAGCAGTCATACCCCAATGAAAAACTGTTTACATTCCTACATGGAAAGATGATGTGTACAATTCATGAGACCTCAGTATTAGGGAAGCTGAAGGGAATATACATACATATATGTGTGTATGTATATATATATATACATATCTATATAGATATATATAGATATGTATATATATATACATATATATGTATATATATTATATATATAGACAGAGGACACAGGGCGAGTTGAATATGAAGGGATGATACCTAAAAAAATAAAATCAAATTAAGGGATGAGAGAGGAATATATTGAGAGAGGGAGAAAAGGAGAGATAGAATAGGGTAAACTATCTCTCATAAAAGTGGCAAGAAAAAGCAGTTCTGTTGGAAGGTAAGAGGAGCAGGTGAGGGGGAATGAGCAGATCTTGCTCTCATCACATTTGATCAATTGGATATCTTACCTTACAGGAAAGAAGGAGGAAGGAGATAAAACATGGGGTAGGATAGAAGGGAGGGCAGATGGGGGAGGAGGT
>JAQQSZ010020797.1:0-10063 GCA_028646595.1 Phalanger gymnotis
TTAGAGGCTTTTGTTGTAGGTTCTTTGACTTTGTTGACTTCTTCTGACTGTATGTTTTGGTCTTCTTTGTCACCAAAGAAAGATTCCAGAGTCTAAGACTGAATCTGGGCGCATTTTTGCTGCCTGGCCATGTTCCCAGCCAACTCACTTGACCTTTGAGTTTTTCAGCGGGGTATAACTGCTTGTAGACTAAAGAGTTCTATGTTCCAAGCCTGGGGGGGATGCGCCAGCTCTGCCACACCAGCACTCCTCCTTCCCCAAGAACCCCCAACCCTGACTGGACTTAGATCTTCAGCAGGCTCTTCACTCCTGCTCTGATCCTCCACTTAATTCCTCCCACCAGGTGGGCCTGGGGCCAAAAGCAACTGCAGCTGTAGTTCTAAAGTTGCCCCACTTCCACTGCCCCCGGGGGCGGTGGCTGAACCTCAAACACTATCCCAGTCCCCAGCAGCTTCTCCCACTAACCTACTCTGTTGTCTTTGGTGTTTGTGGGTTGAGAAGTCTGGTAACTGCTGCAGCTCACTGATTCGGGGCACTAGGGCACTCCGCCTGGCTCCTGGTCTGGTCGGTCCGCGCCACCCACGCTGGGCTCAGCTCCGCTCCCCTCCACTCCCAGCTCTGTGCAGGATAGACCTTACCCAGAGAACATCCAGGCTGCCCTGGGCTAAAGCCCTGCTTCCGTATGCTATTTTGTGGGTTCTGCAGTTCTAGAATTGGTTCAGAGCCATTTTTATAGGTTTTTGGAGGGACTTGGTGGGGAGCTCATGCTAGTCCCTGCTTTCTAGCTGCCTTCTTGGCTCCGCCCCCATGGTAATATGTTTTGCATGATTGAACACGTATAACCTATATCAAATTGCTTACTGTCTCAGGGAAGGAAAGAGAAAATTTAAAACTCAAAATTTTTTTAAATGAATGTTAAAATTTGTCTTTAAATGTAACTGGGGGAAAATATTATTTTTTAAAAAGGAAAATGACTTATATGTAAAAAAATATATATAGTAGCTCTTTTTGTGGCTTCAAAGAATTAGAAATCTAGGAGATGCCCATCAATTGGGGAATGCTGAACAAGCTGTGGTACATGATGTGATGGAATACTATTGTACCATAAGAAATGATGAGGAGAATGGTTTCAGAAAAATCTGGGAAGATTTATATGAACTGGTACAAAATGAAGTAAGTAAGCCAGGAGAACATCATATATAGATTGTAACAATGATCAGCTGTGAAAGACTTAGCTACTGTGATCAATACGATGATCCAAGAAAATTCTAAAGCACTTATGATAAAAAGTGCTATCCACCTCCAGAGAAAGAACTGATGAAATCTGAAGTATAATTTTTTTTTACTTTGTTTTTCTTGTTTGTCTGTTTTGCAATATGGCTAGTATGGAAATATACTTTGCGTGATTTTACATGTATAATTGATATTACATTGCTTGCCTTCTCAGTGGGTAGGGGAGGGGCAAGAAGGAGGGAGAGAACTCAGAACATTTGCAACTTTAAAAATTGCTAGAAATAAATAATAGGCGCATTTTAAAAAATAAAACAAGAAAGAAGAAAAAAAATTATTGTGGTACCTAAAACTGGACACTACGATTGAACACAATACTCTAGAGGTGGCCCAACAAATAAAGACTACAGTGAGATTTATCTACCGGGGTGTGGATACTATGCTTCTCTTACTGCAGCCAAAAAGATTGTATTTGCTATTTGGATGTCGATGACACAGTACTGGCTCAGACTAAGCTTCCCTCAGTATCAAGCATTAACCAAGCCCTACTCCATATTGCCCCTTTAGCACTTGTGGGATTGATTCCTGGAATCCAAGTACGGGTCTTTACATTTATTTCTATTAAATTCCATTCCATTTACATTAAATTATGCAAATGAAATGCAAACAACATACACAATGACTATGGTCATATAAATCAAAGAACAACAACCATTGAAACTGAATGCTACAAAATTATAATGACCACACTTGACCCCAGAGAATAAATACAAAAAGTCTCCTTCCCTTAGTTCTTTACAGGGATGGGAGACAAGGAGCATAAAAGATTGTATATAACGTCAGGCTTTTAAAAATATTTTGGTTAGTTTTGTTGAACATTTTTTCCCTTTTTAAAAAGTCTTTGTCACAACAGATAGCTTTCTGGAATGGGAGGGATGCTGGGGAAAATGCAGACAATATAAATACAAACGATAGTAACAAAAAAATTGTTTTTTAATTTCATTCCATTGCTTTAGGCCCAAGATACTCCAAAGCATAATGGAACAATCACTGGGCTCCCTTCCTTAGCGCTATTCTCCACTTCTTCACACCAACCAATGCCAGCCCCAACCCTTCCTATGTCCCTATCTCACTGCCCTTCCATTGTGCCCTCAGGAACCCCTTTTCTATTGTTAGCAAATTGCCCTTCACATTAGACCTGTCCCCAAATTTGTATTCTTCATATACATTTTGTATTTAGTTTTCTATGTATCTGTTGTTATCCCCTAACAGAATGTAAATTTCTCCAGAGCAGGGAATGTTGAGACAGGAGGCAGCACATAGGTGGCTCAGGGGACAAAGCACTGGACCTGGAGTCAAGAAGACCCAAATTTAAACCAGACCTCACATACTTGCTGACTGTGTGATTTTGGGCAAGTCACTTAACCTCTATCTGCCTCAAGTTTCCTCATCTGTAAAATGGGTATATTAAATACCTCACAGAGTTGTCAGAGGAATAAAATGAGATGCTATTTATTTGTAAAGTATGTAACAAAGCTTAAATGTCAGCTATTATCATTATTATTACTGTCCTTGCATACTTAATGCCTGGCACATTACAGCTGGCCTTTAACATATGCGTGATGAAATGAACTGACTTATATGGAGGAGAATCCTAATCAGGGGTAGATTGAACCAAATGACTCTTTTTTATTGATTTATTGATGGCTTTTGTTTGGTTTAGGTTTTATTTTTACAACAGCTATTTCCTAGTACCAATCCCTTCCTATTAAAGGATTCCTTCCTAACAAAGAAACACAGTCAAACCAATGGGGAAGAACGACCAGTTGACAGCCTAAGACATATTCCATAGCCAGAGGACTAAATGACATCTGAGATCCCTTCCAGTCCTGAAACTGTTGTCCTCACTAAAAAATAATGTGAAACCCTTCTTAGGAAAAGAATTCAGTCAAGGAATAATAAGGCTAAGCTCCCTTCACCCATTCAAAAGAAACAGTAGGACTGCCTAAATCCTGCATATGGCAAAAATTCACCAAGGCCAAAGGAGTCATTTGAGAAGCTTTTCACAGTATCCCTTTAAAAAAACTCACCACCCAATCCTAGATCACCACCAGTATCATCAACATGACCACAAAAACACCACCATTTCAAGTCTCCAAACTAGCCTACTTATATCACCATCCTAGTAGACAGCATGCTTTGAATGTGATTTAGCTATTCCCCCCAACCCTGCAAAATCAAGAAGCTCACACATAACAGCCTTTACTTGGGCCCTTACAGAGCTCTCCTATGGGAGTGAGCAGAGCAGGAGAAAGAACAGTGGGACTGAGCTTCAGCTTGATCTCCAACTTAACAAAGCCTTCAGGTCAGTTTTTTTCCTTTGCCATGGGCCCAAAAGGAGGCAACCGTTCCCTGCAGGGTTATTATTCCCTGGCTAATAACCTGTCTTCCCAGAGATAGCAATGCTCACAGGTAGGTATAAGTAGGCAAAATGAAATTTCTGCTGGTCTACGACCTACTCCAACCCCTTGCGACAAATGGAATTGCTCATTTCAGAGATCCGGGGAAGTAAAAGCAAGGGTAGGGAGAAATTATATAGTATTTAAGAGAAAACAGAATTTCTCACTTACAACACTGGGTGGCAGCAATGGGCAACAGCTCCTTCTGGCTTTCTTCTCGGAAAGAATACTAGAGGTAGGGGAAGAAAAACACATTGTGTAAGAGGCCCAATATATGATAGGCAAAAAGAAATCATAGCTACTTATTAAAAAGTTAATATTCACTTAAGGCACAGTCCAGCATTGAATTGAAATAGAATGTCCCATGAAATGTTCTCCTCATGCAAAGAACGGACTGTCAGATTTCTTCTCTGCCCGTGTCCTATAGCAAGCCAACACATTCCCAATGAGACAGCTCAAGTGAAATGTTTGGCCTTGTCTGTACACAAGTGTTCTCACAACCCTCAGGCAGCTGTAAAGGCTGAGCCAAAGAGGACAGGAGAGCAGGATGTTGCCTTCACAATCTCTTTCTCTGTCTTACCACCTCCTCTGCAAGGTGTATACATAGCAGAAGGAAAGCAGATTTCCTGGTTCTGGAGGCAAGTTTCTTCTCCCAAGGCCTCCAAATGAAGCAGGTCTTCTGTGGACAGCACAGTTTCCCACTAAACAGAGGGGCTCCCAGGGGCACTGTGAACCTCCTCCTGGAGGTACAAGGTGGCAAGAACAAGAGACCACCCATTTTACCTTAGATGATTCACCAGGTACCCGGCTAGAGGCTATTTATGGACCAGGCTGAGCTCAGAAGTCTTTTACAACAACTGGGCATTAATCAGGCAGCTATCTCTGAGGAACCAATCTGATAGCCTCTTATCACCTAACAGTCATTTCACAAGCTTTCACTGAGTATCTTCTCTGCCCCAATTCTGTGCTAGGTACACTTCTACAGAGGAGTTTAAGAGAAGGTTCCTGCTAGCAAGGAGCTTTATAGATCTCAGTGGAAAGGTAAGATAAACTCTTGAAAAGCTAAACAGCACAAACCAACTAAGAATTGTCAAGTGAATAGTACAGACAAAAGCTAAAAGTGCTGAGGAAAGAAAAAAAAAGCCCTAAGGGCAAGAGAGATGAGGGAAAGTTTCTCGAGAAAGAGCCTGGAAGAATGGGTGGGGTCTGAAGAAGCAGCAGGGACAAGGGAGAGGATATCAGGAGGGGGGGAAATGGATTAATCAAAGGCCTCAGGAAATAGTGGGGTGACCACTTTAGCTGGAAATGAGAAAGGGAAATATGGTGGGAGAAGTAGGTTAAGATCAGATTATACAATGCTCAATTAATCTTTAGGTGTGTATATCTGCACAAGGGAAGGTTATTTCTTCCTTCTTTCAGAAAGCAATGGTCAGGGGCCAATGACAGTTTAATATCACACTACGTGAAAGTACTGGTAAAACTATTTTGCCTCAACAGTGGAAAGTTCCTGAAGACAAACCTAATGACCCATTCCAAATAACACATGGGCCTGACATAATGTCCTGAGGCTCAAAATAGTCCAGTTTTGTCCACTGTTAGTCATGCAAATTATATTAACAAATGTTTATTGGGTTGGATAAGATGCCAACGATCCCTCCAGGGGAGGTTCTCCTCGGCCACTCCCTACCTTAAGCCTATTTTCAGTACTTCCTGCTCTCCCTAGTATTATCAGACAAGTAACTCTGAGGCAGAATAACAACATAAAAGCCAAAAGTTGTTCTAGTTATGGAATGGTCTTTCCTATCCACCACTCAAAGCTGGAGCATCAGCTTTGAGCCTAAAAGGTGAAAGAGTTCTAAGCCCTCAGTATTATTTATGAAGCACTTATAATATTCTATCTGATGGCAGCATACAGCACCAATGCTCCATTGCAAAGACTGCCAGCGAAAGCACAGTGGTACCACAAAGGCATTTCATTTGCCCCAAGATCCTACAGCCAAAACAAGTGACTGAGTTTATTATCCATTTAGAGGAGCCTTGTGAACCACCAATAACTCAGCCCTTGTAACCAGTTGAAGTAGGTTAGTGTTAAAGAATATGACTTTAGTTACTGAGAAATCAACATAAAGCATTTGCTCTAAACCTAGAGAGAAAGGCCTGTGGGCTAACAAGCTCTCCATATTTATTTCTATAGAGATGAAAAATCAGGGGAAATGAAAGACAATCTGGAAGAAGAGAATCAAAAGGCACAGACATTAGAAGATACACTCTCTATACAAACAAAACATATTGATTTCAAAGACAAGATACAAAGACAACTTTACGGATCATAGGCTTCCCCAAAGAGTATGAAAAGTCAAAAAACCTGAAGGCCATAATGCAACAAATACAAAAAAAAAAAAAAACTGCATGGAACTTCTTAACACAGAAAACAAAGTGCAAATTGAAAGAATCCAAAGATCACCTCTAGGAGGAGGGGGGCAGGGAAGCCTATGATGTTTACTCTCTTGTAGACTTCTACAGTCTGCTGGAGCTCATTAGTCAAAAGTAAATACTTTCTCCAAACTTTCCCTTTATCTGTTAATGGCCAAATCTATGGTTTTTTCCCCTCAATTCTTATCCCTCAGACCGCCACAGCATTTAACATCATTGGCTACATTTCCTATTGGATTCTCTCCAATATGGGTTTTCGTGCCATTGTTTTCTTAATCTTCTTCTTATCTGTCTGATTCCTCCTTCTTAGGCCAAGGTTTCCCACTGCATCCATGGCCATTGCCAGTCATTCTGACCTATGTCTTGCCACTGAACTCCAATGACTCTGAAGGAGAGAGTAAGACTGATGACTATGCACAATTCTGACTCTCACTTAAATCAATTCACTTATAAGTCAAGACATCACCCTCCTGATGTCCTTGGTCCTCTTTGAGAATGAAGACTTTCTTAGTCTCCTTTTCTGGATCTTCATGCATGGTCCCGCCCTATAACTGTATTTCCCAAATCTTTGTCCTGGCACCACTTTACATTCTCTCACTGGATGATCTCATCAGCTCCCCATGTTTAATTGTATCTCTATGCAGATCACTCCAAATTTATATATTGAAAGCTACACTTTCTCTCCTGACCTCCAGTCCTACACCATCAACTGCCTATTGGATGTTCCAGACTGAATTGTCTCGTAAGCATCTCAACTCAACATATCCAGAACAAAACTCTTAATGTTTTCTCCCAAAACCTGAGCCTTTTGCAGAATTTGCTTGTTACTGTCAAGGGCACCACCATTCTCTCAATCACCCAGGACCTTACCTCGGGGTCATACTCAGCTTCTTACTCATACTCACTCCACTTCTCCAGTCTGCTGCCTAATCTTTTTTTTTCCTATTTCCATATCATCTCTCGAATGTTCTTCCTTCTCTCTATTCACAGTCACATGTCCCCAACCTCCAGTTTAGACCCTCATCATCTCTGCACTGAACAATAGCCTTCAGTTTATTCTCCCTGTTTCTCAAGTCTCTTTCCATGCCAATATGTCATCCACATGGCGACCAAAATGATTTTCTTAAAGCACAGGTCAGACTATATTACCTTGCCACTCAATAAAGGCCAGTGGTTCCTTATGATCTCCTTTGCTCAGCATTTAAAAGGTGAAAGAGTTCTAAGCCCTCAGTATTATTTATGAAGCACTTATAATATTCTATCTGATGGCAGCATACAGCACCAATGCTCCATTGCAAAGACTCATCGTTTTCTGTCTTTCTAGTCTTCTCAAACATTACTCTCCTCCGTGCACTCCAGGAATCAGCCATACTTGCTATTCCTCTCACAGGACAGTGTACCTTCTACCTCCATGCCTTTGCACTGACTCTTCCCCATGCCTAGAATGTTCTCCCAGCTTACATTCAACTCTTTATAATTCCTCCTTCAAGACTGAGCCCAAATACCAGCTTCTGCAGGATGCCCTTCCTGGCTCTTTAACTGCTCCTGCCTTTAAAGTTGCTCTTATCTACTTTGTATGCGTCACATATATAACTATATATGTACATGTTGTCTTCCCCATTAGAATGAAAGCTGGCTGTTTACATTTTTCTTTGTATCCTTAACATTTATCAAAATGCTTCACACATACTAAGCATTTAATAACTCTGCTAATTGAATATCTGTTCAACAGCTCAACCAAAGACGGCAGAAATATATACTGCTCTGTATCTCCCTTTTCTGGCCACCAGAAGACCCACCTAATCTCAAGCTTTCAGTGACTATCTGGTCAAATACCAGGGCCCCAAGCTACATAATGCAGGCCCTCCAGATGTGTTCCAATCCCTATTGATATTACAGAAATGATAGCCCCTACCTCACTGTCAGTCCCCAGAGCATTGATTTGTTCCAATTTGTGGGTCCAGTATCTGGCTTCTTCTTCTGGAATATCTATCACACAGAGAAAAAAAAATGTCAGAAGCTAGTTTATTCTATCATTTGAAGTCAAGACAGGCCCAATAAATTCCCATTCTAGAAAGTTGAGATCTTGGAATAAAAAACAAACAAAAAAAACCCCTCATGACTGGTTGGCTTGGGTTAAAAAAAGTTTAATGCTTTGATTTAGTTTTTATATCTCTCATAGTTTATAACAATAGGTAATTTTTTTTATTTTTTCAGAATTCTTTTTTCTAATTGTGACCAATATTTTCAGCACCACAAAGACAGAAAAGAGAGGCACCAAATAGATTGAGTCAGCTTTGGTGATAATTAAACTGGACCCACTTTGAATCAAAAGCAAAAATCAACTGCAAAGAAGAAATAACAAAATCAGTGAATTTTGAAAATAATGCACAAACTTCCTTTCTGCCATCAGTGACTTTTTGGCATAGTTCTGGTAATAGTAGTAAGACCTTTCATTTCTACAGTGCTTTATAGTTACAAAGTGCTGTCTGATCCATTATTCCATTTAACGACAATTTGAAAAAACCCTGTGAAGTAGCCAGGGCAAGTATTATGTCATTTCCATTTTACAGATGAGGAAATTAATGGCTAGAGAGTTAAGTACATTGCCTAAGAGTGATAAAGCTAGGACTAGAAACTCAGGTGTTCTGATCCAGAACACACTGATCCTTCTATTAGAACTTTCTGCTTCTCAGGTGGGTGGAGTCAAGATAGCGACTGGAAAGCAGGGACTTGCGTAGCTCTCTCCCAGGTCCCTCCAAACACCTATAAAAATGGCTCTGAACAAATTCTAGAGCTGCAGAACCCAAGAAATAGCAAAGAGAAGCAGGGCTCCAGCCCAGGACAGCCTGGATGGTCACTGGGAAGGGTCTATTACACGGAACTGGGAGTGGAGCTGAGCACAGCCCAGCGTGGGCGACGCCAGGACCAAACAGATTGGGAGCCGGGTAGAACAGGTGGAGCGCCCTGAATCAGTGAGCTGTGGCAGTTACCAGACTTCTCAACCCACAAACACCAAAGACAACTGAGAAGGTTAGTGGGAAAAGCTGCTGGGACAGAGTGAAAGGAGTTTGCAGTCAGCCACCTCCCTGGGAGAGGCAGAGGTGGTGCAGCTCTGAGGCTGCTTCCAGAGCTACAGCTACAGTTGCTTCTGGCCCCAGGCCCACCTGGTGGGAGGAATTAAGCAGCTGATTAGAGTGGGAGGGCAAAGCCTGCTTTGCCCTGCCTGAATCTGGGCAACAAACCTGGTTGGCAATTCTTGGGGGAGAAGGAGTGCTGGTGAAGCAGAGCTTTCTGTGTAGAAGTAGCTCTGAAAACAACAACACAGCCCCTCAAGCTTCGACAAAGTACTCTCTACAAGCAGTTATACCCCACCAAAAAGCTCAAGAGTCAAGTAGTTGTCTGGGAACATGAACAGGCAGCAAAAAATGGTCTCAGATTCAGACTCAGACTTTGGAATCTTTCTTTGGTGACAAAAAGGACCAAAACATACATCCATAAGAAATCAACAAAGTCAAAGAGCCTACATCAAAAGCCTCCAAGAAAAGTATGAACTGCTCTCAGGCCATGGAAAAGCTCAAAAAGGATTTGGAAAAGCAAGTAAGAGAAGTAGAGGAAAAATTGGAAAGAGAAATGAGAGTGATGCAAGAAAACTATGAAAAACAAGTCAATGACTTGCTAAAGGAGACCCAAAAAAATACTGAGGAGAATAACATCTTAAAAAATAGACTAACTCAAATGGCAAAAGACCTCCAAAAAGCCAATGAGGAGAAGAATGCCTTGAAAGGCAGAATTAGCCAAATGGAAAAGGAGGTCCAAAAGACCCCTGAAGAAAATACTAGCTTAAAAATTAGACTGGGGCAAGTAGAAGTTAGTGACTTTACGAGAAATCAAGATATTATAAAATAGAACCAAAGGAATGAAAAAAATGGAAGACAATG
>JAQQSZ010020798.1:0-10063 GCA_028646595.1 Phalanger gymnotis
GAGGGAAATATAGTTAGTCTTTCACAACATGACTATTATGGAAGTGTTTTTCATAATGATACATGTGTAACCTATATTGAATTGCTTGCCTTCTCAAGGAGGGTGGTGGAGGGAAGAAGGGAGAGAATTTGGAACTCAACGTTCTAAAAACAAATGTTAAAAAATTATTTTTACATGCAACTGCAAAATAAGATATACAGGCAATGGGGTATAGAAGTCTATCTTGCCCTACAAGAGAGTGAGGGGAAAGGGGATGGGGGGAAGGGGGGTGATAGAAGGGAGGGCAGACTGGGGAACAGGGCAATCAGAATACATGCTATCTTGGAGGGAAGGTAGAGATAGGGAGAAAATTTGTAACTCAAAATCTTGTGGAAATGAATGTTGAAAACTAAAAATAAATTTTAAAAAATTCTTTCCTGAGAGGGAGGTCAGTCTCCCCACTCGGACCATAATCTGACCTAGGTGGAGGCCTGGGTCTCTTGTTACTTCTGCCCAAGGCCCAGTTATCCATTCACAGCCTAGGGCAACTGTCCCACAACTCACCTCCCCAGTCCTGACCTGCTACTCACCCCTGATAACTCAGTCAAAGCTGAGTTCATCTCCTGGTAACTGGCCGTTGTATTCTGCCGAATATCTGAGTAATACCTAGGCAGCAGGGAAGTATGAAGGAAGGGTCAAGCAGCTGTAGGACCAGTGGAAGCCGCATTTGGGCCCACCCCTCACCCCAAACTTCAACCTCTAACAGAACTGACCCAATGGTTCCCTCTCCTCTGTCCCCTTCCCCTCCCCAGTAGTCCCTGCCCTGGTCAGCCAACCACGCACTTCTCCACCATCTGCTTGTATCGAGGAATTTCCCGAGCATAGAGGAGTTTATTCACAGGGGAGTCCTGCCATCCACAGAAAAAGTAGAAAGGACTCAAGGTGAAACATTGCAGGCAAAATTGTTGCTGCCCACCCTTCCAGCCCTCTAGCCCCACCAGCCACTGTCCGAAGTTCCCATTCCCAACACCACACCCTCAATTTCTAATGCTTCATCCCCCACAGTACCCCTCACGCTAATATGTCATTCTGGGTCACCCCCTAAACCTCTCCTGGGCCCTCTTCCTAACTTTCTGGACCTTCCCTCCCACAGATAGTCCAATGATGTGTCAAAAACTCGCCCCTGGGGATATGATTTCCCCCATCCCTCCTCACCCGGCCCACTTTGTGCTCAGAGATGGTGCAGGAGTCAATGAAGGTTTGAGCGATGACAGTGAGAATAGCATCCACATTGTCTGAGACCCGGACATCAAAGATGAACTGGGGATTCTTCAGGGTGTTTACCCAGAAGCGCAGCAACAGGCTGGCAGCAGAGACCAGAGAAGAAAGAGTATCTTATTACTTCACCCCAAATACTTAAACTGGTCTTTCCCAGAAATAAGGACATTCATACGTTGTTAGTGAATATGAACCCTGGTACAGTCTTTTGGGAGAGCTACCTGGAAGTTTCTTAAACAAAAGTTTTAAGAAACTGAAGATAGCATTGCACCCAGAAAACTCACAATTGGACATATAGATAAAGAAAACAAAGATAAACTGTAAGGAAAAAATCATAGCTACATTGTCACTGGAGACAAGTATTTTGGCTTAATTTCTGTGATCCCAGAGCTCAGCGCAGTACCAGACACACACAAGGTGTTTAATAACGCTTGTTGACTGAATGAACCACTAAGGTATGATAGATGAATGGCCAAACGGCATTTAGACGAAATAGAATATTGTGGCAACATTAAAAATGGCAAATGTGAGAATTATAAGGAAATATGGAAAGGCAGAAAACGGTAGAGTGAAAAAAGAGCCAGATCGTAAGAACAGCATAGAAAATGGCCAACGCTCTACATTTAGCCATTTCTATATAGATGTAATCGGACAAAGGTCAGAAGGAACACAGTGTAGGTCAGTTGTCATTTTTATTGTGAAGAGTTCTGATTATCTGTTCATACTGAGCTTTATTCCAGGGATTACTGGGGTGGTAATATTAAATTTATAATAAAAAGTAATTTTAAAAACTCTATGACCAGGGATGGATGTAGTCTCCCATCAGCTCATGTGAATTACATGAATTATCATGGAAATTACAGTGCCATCTGTCCTTCCTAACATGGAGGTGGAGGGGATCCCCTTTCCTCTTTTGGAGCCCTGGGGTTATAGAGCTCATGTGATTAGGGAGGCATTTAGGACATTTAGGAGGCACAGACTCTTTCATCATCTTTCTACAATGTACTTTTTTCCAAGTCGTATCTCCTTCCCCACTGCTCAGGCATCCCCTCCCCCCCGCCAAGACCAAGCGGGTAACTTGGACTTAGGAGTTAGGATACCTGGATTCTGACTCTTGTCCTATCATTTTCTGTATGACATTGGCAAGTCACCTTACTCTGATCCTATCACTTATTGTACGACCCAGCAAGTCCCAGGCCTCAGTTTTCCCCTCTGTGAAGTGGGTGGCTTGGACCAAGTGGTCTAAGGGCCTTTCCGGTGGGTTGAGAGAGGGCTACCTGTTGGTTTTCCAGATGTGCAGCGTTTCCTGATCCTCAATGCCATATTTGTCTGCCAACTCATCCAAGAAGTCAAATAAATACTTGACTGCAATGGGCACAGGCCGGTCCACACTGAGGATGGCTTGGAAGGTATCATCTACAAACTTTTGCAGTGTGCCCTGTGTGGGAGACAGGTAAGATTCTGTTTGGTAACTTTTATTTTAATTTCTTTTCACAAATTTCTTTTCTCTCTCCCTCTCCCAAATTATAAAAGAAAAATAAAAAACAAATCCCATCACGCCAAAAACCCTTGTGACAAATATGCAGAGTCATACAAAAGAAACTCTTATTAGATCATACAAGTGGGAAAGGGACCTGCATGTACGAAAATATCTATAGCAGCTCTTTTGTGGTGGCAAAGAATTGGAAATCAAGGGGATTCCCATCAATTGGGGAATGGCTGAACAAGTTGTGGTGTATGAAGATAATGGAATACTATTGTTCCATAAGAAAGGATGAGCAGGCTGACTTCAGAAAAACCTGGAATGACTTATATGAACTGATGCTGAGTGAGGGGAGAAGAACCAGGAGATCACTATACACTATTACAGACACACAAACTTTGATAGACTTGACTCCTCTCATGAATGCAAGGTTCAAAGACAGCTCCAAAGACTCATGATGGAAAAAGCTATCCACATCAGAGAAAGAATTGTGGAGTCTGAATACAGATTGAGGCGAACTATTTGCTACCTTTTTTTCCTTCTTTTTTGGTTTCATTTCTCCTTTCTCATGATTCATTCCATTGGCTATAATTCTTTACAACTGGACTATTATGTAAATAAATTCAATGTGAAGGTATAAGTAGAACCTACACTGGATTACATGCCATCTTAGGGAGTAGGGGAAGGAGAGGAAGGGAGAGAAAATTTGGAACCTAAAAACTTTGTGGAACTGAGTGTTGTAAACTAAAAATAAAAAATAAATTTAATATTAAAAAAAAAAGAAATTCTCGTATTTTGGTCCAGTACTTGTCAATAGGTCTGTGGCCCATTTTGTTTTATTGGTGAATTATAGTGGAACGACCCCTAGCCTGGATATCACAAAGCTGGGTGATCTTGGGTTAGTCCCTTCCCCTGTCTGGGCTTGGCTTCTTCGTGTATAAAAAGAGGGTTTGGAAGGTGACACCGAGGCTCCTTCCAGCCCTGACTTTCTATTGTGGCTGGGTCGGCTTACTTCTCTCTGCAAGGCTGGAATGGTCGCCCTGCTAGTTATGGGTTAGTCTTCCCCAGCACCTTCTCTGAGGCTGCTTTTGGCCACTGATATTCCTATGGAATAGGTTTGGCTCATCCCTTCCACATCAGAGTGACTCTTTGGCCTTAGGCCTGCAGAAGCAGGATGTGGCCCCACCCACCTTCATAGAGAGGAGTCTCGTGAGGTAGATTTCAGGGATGGCCTTGGCTCGTTCCCGCTCCCGAAGACTGCTTCTTCTTTGCTTCGTTACCTCGGGCTCCTCTGTAGACTTGACCAGGTGCCAGAGCCGGATGCCACTCTCATCGCCATCCTCCAACATGGGTAAGCCTGAGAGGGCACAGACCATGTGGAGACTCCACCTCCCCCTTCCCCAGGGGAGACTGGCCATGGCGACTGGGAGCATGCATAGGGCCCAAACGCAGAGGAAGAAGGGACACGGGGTGAGCTTGGGATCCTCAACGTGGGCCAAGCCCTGTGATTTCCTGGACAGGGTCCCCGCGGACTCGATACAATTCTTACCCCTCCTGCCTATTTTAAATTTTCCCTTTGCTTCAGCCCAAGCCATGAGGGACCGTCTATGGCTAATTTGAAAATTAGTCCATAGTGCTTTTATGAGAAAGAGAATCAACAGCCACATTCCTCCCTATATATACATTCCTCTCTGCCCTTGACTTCCCTTTGGTTCAGCTGAGGAGAGTTGGGTGGGGGTAAGCTGGAGCCTCCATTTGGTTTGACTCATCTATCGAAAGGAGCACCTGCTGAGTTAGGCTCATAGCACTCACGCATACTTAGTTTCGGAAGAGAGTTTTGCACCTCTCCCCTTGCCCCGATTCATTCCCCCAGCAGCCCCTAGTTAGCATAACTCAGCTCCTGGCAGCACCTCCATCTGGGGCTGAACACCATGTGCTACTTACTCTCTCCAGAGAGAAAGCTCTGATTGGGGCTTTTGGAGATGTTATTGCCGTTGTGCGTCCGGGGGATGAGCCCCACGGTGGCCCCGTCTGGGACCTACAGGGAGGGAGAGGGGAGCAGGACAAGGTTGGCAGGAGCATGGCCCTCTTCAGGGGCAGGGACACAAGGAAAGGACCGGCTCTGGTCCCCCTCCCCCCTCCCCTTTCTCCCCTGGCCGTGCCCATCCTGGCACCTTGTAATGCTGTAAGGTGTTGAGTCTTTTCCACTGGTTCTGAGTCACAGAGGTCAAATCCTCGTCTGACAGGGTCAGGTGCCCAGCCACTCCTGAACGCCACTCTAGGGAAATAAGAGGTGGGGGATGAAAAGAGTCTGTGGGAATGGACTTGGGAGAGGCCTGAGACTTTAGCAAGAAAATCTCTAAATCTTAGAGTCGGACTTTGGGCCTTGGGTCACTTGATCTTAGAGGTCACGCTGATCCAACCCCTTTTCTTCAGCCAGATGAGGAATTAGGACTCATCCCATGATGAGTTCCCCATGCTCTATCAGATAAAAATCCAAAGTCTTTAGCCTGGTATTCAAGGCCCCCCACGACCTAGCCACATCTCACACATACTTACTTTATGTTCTGTGGTTCCAGAGACATGGGGGGCTATCCCTGTACACCCCCCTCCTCATGCCCTCAGCCCTTCTCTCTGTCCCATACGAATTATCCTGCTAACATCAGATCAGGTGCAGCCTTCCCTGCCTCTCCCAGGCCCCAGGGTTTCTCCCCCTTAAGCCCCTGTCAAAGAGGCTTAGAAGGACACTGTCTGTGGCACTTGGGATATTCTGTGGCCTGGCAGTCATTGCTGTATCTCAGGGTATAGGGAGAATTCTAAGGGGCTTCTCCAGACGAGGTGCTCTGGGAGGCCCTGGGGGGGGGGGTGGAGAGCGTCTCACCGAGGTCAAGGGTATGCACTGAAGGCCTCTGGGAGAAGGGCGTGCCCTTGTAGACCTGGTCCAGCACCTTCTCTTTGACCTGCGTGATGGTGTCGGTGTTGAGCACTCGGGCAGGCACACGTTGAGGCTCTCCGGTCCCAGCCCCAGGCCCTATCAGCACAGTCAGCGTCAGTGGCCAGAATTCCACATCCTCCCGAAGGAGCCGGCTGTCATTCAAGGTCCGTTTTGCCTTGCCGGTCACCGCATCCACAGGGCCTTTGTCAACCTGGTACTTGATGGCCCGGAATAGCATGTACAAGGGTTCCCCTGCCACCTCCTAGGATCAGGAGAAGAGAGAAGCATCAGTCAGGAGAACTGGGGAAGCAAGGCAGGCATTGGCCAATGGGATCAGAGAGATAAGAGGCATTCATTAGACATTAAGATTTCAGAAATGAGGGTGGTGTTGGCTAGCAGGAAAGTAAGACTTGTGGGGGTCTGCTGCCGGGATGGGCAGAGATCAGAGCCAGGGATGGGCAGGGATCAGAGCCATCCCCATGCTGAAGTCCTTAGACCTTTGGGAGGGGTGAGGTGACGTTACCTTCAGGAAGGAGTAGAGACAGATAGACATCCAGTTGGTTAGAAGCTTTTCCACCATGGTTTCAGTCCTATAAAGAGACACAAGACCATCAAAGAGGAAGAAGATCCTTGCATTCAAGAGCTGGGCAACTGTCGTGTGCAATGTCAGACTTGGTCAAAGTCTAGGCTCTGCTTACCTCTTTTTCTCTGTTACAAAGTAAACCTCGGTGGGGTGGCATAGGGTGGGAAGGATTTTGAAACAAAGGGAGATTAAAAAAAAAGAAAAGAAAGGAAGGGGAAGGTACAAAGATACAGGGAGAATAAGTTCTTGGCCACCCTCTGAACTCATCTTAGACCTGCCTCCAGAGCCTTGCATATGCAGAATTAATTCAATAAGGCTCACTGGAGGTAGAGATTCTAAGGACAGAATCAGAAAGAAGGTGGGAGAAGGGGGACATACGCTTTTTTTCGGTAAATAGTATGTTATTTTTCCAATTACACATAAAGATAGTTTTCAACATGCATTTTTTATAAGATTTTTCAGTTCCAAATTTTTCTCCCTCCCTCCCTCCCCTCCTCCCATCTCAAGACAGAAAGCAATCTGATATAGGTCATACATGTGCTATCATGTTAAATATATTTCTGCGTTAATGACAGACCCTTAATAAGCACTTTCTACACAATTTCGAAAAGTTGACAGTGCAAAAATTATCACTCCCATTTTAGAGATGAGGAAACTGGACTTTAGAAGAAAGTTAAGTGACTTGAAGTCATGTGATTGAACATCAAAATGGGGATGTGAACCAAGATCTTTGGTTTCTGAGGGCAGCCTTAGATCACCCCTTAAATCAGGTGAGAGTTCATGTAAGCAGGTTTCCTAGGGATAGTAGGTGTGGACTAGAGGCTAGGCTGGGCAGCAGGGGATGGCTCCTTACCTTCGAAGCATCAACTTGGGGTTCTTGTGGACATACTGAGCCGTAAGGTCACTGAGAAGGGTCTTCATGATGTCGGTCAGATATTCTAGCTTGCCGTGGAGGGCCAGTGACAGTAGCGAGGCCACGTAGCACCGATCTCGCTGGGAGAAGGTGGGCTGTTCCTCTAGGGTGTGGATAAACTTGGGAAGGGAAAAGAAAATTCATCCGTTCATTCTCCAAACATTTCCCCAATCACCAACCACTGGCCCCGAGGGGGATCCCTGACTTCTCCTTTGCTACATTCCTCGACCCAGCCAGGTTTTAGTGGATTGTGAGCCTCAGAGGAATCAAAAGTGTGAAAAGTCAATGGCTGAGGAAAAGTGCCTGAGAATAAATGAACAAAGATCTAGCCCTAGGAGCTGAGGTGGTTAGGCTACCTGGGATCCTCCTTGTCTTTAGAAGGTCAGGATGTTTTTTCTTGTCTTTTCACTGTTTATGGAGCTTAAGGGGAGGAATTCCCCATCCCCCACCTGCTCTGCCACTTATTTGGACAGTTGCCTGGGGCACTGAGAGATCAATGCACTTGCCTAGGATCACACAGCCTGAAATAATCCACAAGCATTTATTAAGCAACTACCTTGTGCCGGGCCTGGGGCTTGGAGCTAAGGAAAGAGACAAAGCTAGGCCCTGTTCTTTCCGAGCTGGCTTTCCATTGCGGGAGGCAAGATGTGTATATATTGCAAATGCAAAATAAATATGGAGAAAATTCAACGTGGGGAGGGGTGGGGGAGGCAACAGACGGCTGAGGGAATGCTTCAGATGATCCTGGAAAAAAACTAGAGATCCTAAGAGGAGGAGGTCAATTCCAGGTCTGGAGGAATAATCGGGGTCCAGTCACGCGAGGGACAGTCTTTAAAGGCTTTTAAAGAGAATGAATGGCATGGCCAGACCTATGCCTTAGAAAAATTATTTTGTACAGAAGAAATAAAATATTTGGAAGTCTATCTACTGAGAAACATCTAGGAACTCCACCTATATCACTTTTTGCAGAAATATAAATAATTGGAGAAATGTTCGTTACTCAAACCAACATAATAAAATGAAAATGTTACCTAAGTTATTTTTTTTATCCAGTAACAAACTACCAAAGGATTATTTTATATGGCTAGAAAAATAATAATAAAATTCCGATCGAGGAACAAATGATCCAAAATATGAAGGGAAGTAATGGGGAAAAAATAGGAAGGTAGGTGTCTATCTGGGGCAGCTAGGTGGCAAAGTAGATAGAGTGCCGGGCCTGGAGTCAGGAAGATTCATCTTCCTGAGTTCAAATCTGGCCTCAGATACTTACTAACTGTGTGACCCTGGGCAAGTCACTTATTCCTGTTTGCTTCAGTTTCCTCATCTGTAAAATGAGCTGGAGAAAGAAATGGAAAACCACTCCAGGATCTTTACCAAGAAAACCTCAAATGGGGTCACGAAGAATAGGGCACGAATCAAAAACAACAAGAGGTGGGGTGGTCCTAGCGGTACCAGATCTCAAACTATACTACAAAACAGCACGAAACAGGAATCATCAAAATGATTTGGTTTTGGTTTAGAAATAGAGAGTCCCATTTCTCAAATATATAGAGAACTGAGTCAAATTTATGAAAATAAGAGCCATTCTCCAGTGAATGGTCAAAGGATATGAACAGTCAATTTTCAGATGAAGAAATAAAAGCTATCCATAGTCATGTGGAAAAAATGCTCACTATTGATTAGAGAAAGGCAAATTAAAATAACTCTGAGGTGCCACCTCACACCTATTGATTGGCCAATATGACAGAAAAGGAAATGATAAATGTTGGAGGGGATTTGGGAAAATTGGGACACTAAGGCACTGTTGGTGGAGTTGTAAACTGATCCAACCATTCTGGAGAGAAATTTGGAACTAGGCTCAAAGGGCCACAAAACTGTGCATACCCTTTGATCCAGCAATACCAGTAGTAGGTCTGTATCCCAAAGAGATCATAAAAAGGGAAAAGGACCCACGTGTACAACAATATTTATAGCAGCTCTTTTGTGGTGGCAAAGAATTGGAAATTGAGGGGATGCCCATCAATTGGGGAATGGCTGAACAAGTTGTGGTATATGAATATAATGGAATACTAATTGTGCTATAAGAAATGAGGAGCAGGTGGATTTCAGAAAAACCTGGAAAGACTTAAAAACTAGAGAGGCTGATCAGCAGAACAGATTAGGACATAACATACAGAAACACAATAGCATAATGTATGCTGAACCCAGGGGTGTTATGAGACTCAAATAAGATGATGGATGTATTTTTCCAACCTTAAAAAGCATCACATAAGTGCCTGTTGTTGTTGTTGTTGGGCTATGATCATAAGCCTCTAGTTTACTAATGACTTCATTTGCTCAGTATTCCACTGCATTTCTGTTGAGTTCGAGCAAGGTTTATACAGGTCTGTGCTGGTAACTGTTTAACAACTTGCTTCCCAGGGAGAAAAAAATGCATGCCCACACACTTTAAAGTTTAATCTGTATTATTAACACTTCTTTGAATCTAGACAATTAACAAAACATTACATAAAGCCTTGGTTTTTAGCTTGACTGATTATTTTTGAGGTGTGAATGCTCACACTGGAAATTTAACAATCAGCTTTCTCAAGCTGATTAGAATTGGGTTCAGCACACCCCTCCATAAACGCAAAGACCCAAGTCACTGGGGTGGGGCAGGGTGACAGGGGAAAGGAGAAGGGCTCACCATTAGACAAAACTTCCTGGGAACATTAGAAAGCAATTTGGTGGAGGGATGATAGAAGGGAGGGCAGATGTGGGTGGAGGGAATCAAAAACAAACACTTTCAAAAAGAGACAGGGTCAAGGGAGAAAATTCAGTAAAGCGGGACAGGTTAGGAAGAAGCAAAATATAGTTAGTCTTTCACAACATGAGTATTGTGGAAGGGTTATA
>JAQQSZ010020799.1:0-10063 GCA_028646595.1 Phalanger gymnotis
GACTTGTTTTTCATGGTTTTCTCTCATCCTTCTCATTTCTCTTCCCAATTTTTCCTCTACTTCTCTAACTTGCCTTTCTAAATCCTTTTTGAGTTCTTCCATGGCCTGAGACCAGTTCATGTTTTTCTTGGAGGTTTTTGTTGTAGGCTCTATGACTTTGTTAACTTCTTCTGACTGAATGTTTTGGTCTTCTTTGTCACCAAAGAAGGATTCCAGAGTCTGAGACTGAATTTGGGTGTGTTTTCACTGCCTGGCCTTGTTCCCAGCCAACTTACTTAACCCTATTGTTTTGCAACAGGGTATGACTAAAGAGTTCTATGTTCCATGCTTGGGCAAATGTGCTGCCTCACCAGCACTCCTCCTTCCCCAAGAACCCCCTACCTGGACTGGGCTTAAATCTTCAGCAGGCTCTGCACTCCTGCTCTGATCAGCCACTTAATTCCTCTCACCAGATGGGCTTGGGGCCAGAAGCAGCTACAGCTGTAGTTCTAAATCTGCCCTGCCTCCGTTGCCCCAAACTCCGTCCTGTCCCGTCCCTCAGCTTTTCCCACTAACCTTCTCTGTTGCCTTTGCTGTTTGTGGGTTGTGAGGTCTGGTACATGCCACAGCTCAGCAATTCAGCATGCTGGGGCACTCTCCACTCCACTCCTGGTCTCGTCGGTCCGCGGTCTGCGGTCTGCGCTGCGCCATACTCTGCTTGGCTCAGCTACACTCCCCTCAGCTGGGAGCTGGGAGTTCCGTGCGGGACAGACCTTACCCCGAGACCATCCAGGCTGTCCTGGGCTGGAGCCCTGCTTCCCTCTGCCACTTTGTGGGTTCTGCAGTTCTAGAATTGGTTCAGTGCCATTTTTTTATAGGTTTTTGGAGGTACTTGGTGGGGAGCTCACGTCAGTTACTGCTTTCCAGTTGCCATCTTGGCTCCACCCCCTCAAATATGTTTCTTTTAAACAACATATTGTAGAATTTTGATTTTTATTCCATTCAGCTATTTGCCTCCATTTTATGGGAGAGTTCATCCCATTCACAGTCACAGTTATGATTACTATCTTTGTATTTTTCTCCATCTTATTCCCCCACCAGTTTATGATTTTATTGTTCCCCTCTCCCTTCCACTCCTCACAAGTTTTGCTTTTGACCACACCTTCCTCCATTTACCATTTCTCTTGATTTCCCTCCCTTATCTTACTCTTTACCCCTTACTATATCTTCTCTCCATTCTGACTCACCCCCACACACCGTCTTTCCCTTTACCCCTCCTACTGCCTTTAGGACAAGTTTGATTTTTATACTTGTCAGAGTATGTTATTCTTTTTTTGAACCAAATCTGATGAGAGTAGAGCTCAAATATAGCTCTTCTCCCTCTCTTCTTTCCCTCATTTAAAGGTATTTAGAAGACTTTGGGGGTGAGCTCAGATGAATCCCTGCCTTCAATGAGCCATCTTGGCTCCACCTCTAAATTCATTTCCATAGACAATTCAGGCATATTTACTAGGTAAGGGCCAGAATGGTATAATGGAAAACATCCTGAGTGTGAAAATAGGTAACTGTTTTAAATCCTCACTCTGCCATTTATTCCTTTTGTGATTGTGAGCAAACGAATTAAGTGTTGTGAGCTTGAATCTCTTTTTCTACAAAATGGGTACAACAGTGTAGTACTACTTGGCTCACAGTATTGTGGTAAAGAAACTATTTTCTAAAATTTAAGTCTGTAAATATATACAGAAACATGCATATATTATATACATATATATAACATTATAATGATATGCATATGTTCATATGCACATGCATATGTACATACAAATACATACGTAGATATATTATAATGTTTTCATGTTTGTTTTATTTTCTCCTTTGTCTTTTTCTATGTTCTTTTATCTTCAAAGTTTATTTATAAGTATAGCAACACAGATATTCATGAGTAGATTTATACTGTGGATATATATTCATATACACATATATCCATATGTAAAAATACACACAGAAACACACATAGACACAGACCCCCACACACACATTTGAAGACAAAATATTTTGGTTCCACAATGTAATTCCATATAAACCCTAAGGAGAGCAGTGATTTTAGTATTAAGGAAAGACAGGATAAAAGATTAATTGCTTCACCCACTCCACTGGTATTCTTGGAAAAAGCTGAGACTTAATCAAATTGACCCAGGATACTTACTAGAGAGTGTTCTGTGTTAAAGAATGTGTTAAATGCAATTTAAATAGCAGACTTTGTTGGTGGATTGGCAGATGAGAGTAATATAATGGAGTTAACAATTTTAAGAGTTTAAAAGGAGTTAAAACGTATGCTGTTTCAGTCTGGCTGGCCAGGGGTTTAAATAGCAAGTATAATATAGTCTGAATTTAAGTTCCTTAAAATAATTGTGGGGGTAGAGTAAAGACGGTATAATAAAAGCAGGGAATTACCTCAGGTCTTTCCCATACCCCTCCAAATACCTATAAAAATGACTCCAAACAAATTCTAGAGCAGCAGAACCCACAAAATGCCAGAGTCAAAGAAATTTCTAGGCCAAGACAACCTAGAATGTTGACAGAGAAGGTCTATTGCACCAGTCTGAGAGAAGAGTACATTCCAACGTGGTTCATGCCCAAAAAGATGGGGCCATAGCAAGCCTCAGGGAACTGAATCACCAACAGCTGTGGTGATTTCCAGAAGGGGGTTGTGATGATAGAAGGGAGTATAGATTGGGGGAAGGAATGGTCAGAATTGAAATACTTTTACCTGGAACTCGGTGAAAGAAGAGAGAGTAGAATGAATGGAGTGGAGGAATAGGATGGAGCCAAATACAGTTAGGAATAGTAAATGTGAAAAAAAAATTTGAAGCAAGTGTCTCTGATAAAGGCCTCATTTTTCAAACATATAGTGAATGGAGTCAAATTTATAAAAAATAGGAGCCATCCCCAAATGATAAATGACAAAAAAAACCAGTTTTCAAATGAGGTAATTGAAGCTATTTATAGTCATATGAGAAATATTCTCACTGTTGATTACAGAAATGCAAATTAAACAATTCTGAGGTACTACCTCATGCCAATTAGATTATCTAAGATGACAGATAAGGTAAGTGCTAAAAGTTGAAGGGGAGGTTGGGAAAATGAGACATTGATGCACTGTTGGTGGAGTTGTGAACTGATTTACCCACTCTATGGAGCAATTTGGAACTATGCCCAAAGGGCTATAAAATAATGTATACCTTTTGACCTAGCAATACCACTACTAGGTCTTTATCCCAAAAGAGACAAAAAAAAGGAAAAGGCCATATATGTACATAAACATTTATAGTACCTCTTTTGTGGGGTCAAAGAATTAGAAATAGAAGGGATGCCCATCAAATGGGGAATGGCTGAACAAGTTGTGTCATTAGGTTATGATGGAACAATAATGTACTATAAGAAATCATAAGCAAGATGCTCTCAGGAAATCCTGGAAAAACTTACAAGGTCTGATGCAAAATGAAATATACTGTGTAGAAAGTAATAGCAATATTATAAAATGATCAGCTGTGAATGACTCAACTATTCTCAGCAATAGAATGATCCAGGACAACTCTGAAGGACTTAAGATGAAAAATGCTATCCATTCTCAGAGAAAGAACTAACAATTTCTGAGTATAGATTGAAGCAGACTTTTTTGTTTTACTTTATTTTTGGAGGGTGTTTTTGGTCTATGTTTTCTTTCATTACATGGCCATTATGGATATCTCCTGCATCACTACACATGTATAACCTATATTGAATTGTTTACCTTCTCAGTGGGGGTGGGGTGGGACTGGGCAGAAAGCAAGGGAGAAAATTTTGAACTGAAAGTGTTAAAAACAAATGTTAGAAGTTGCGTTTGGAGAATGACTGAACCAATTGTGATATGTGATTGTGATGGAATACTCTTGTGCTATAAGAAGTGCTGAGGAGGATGCTCTCAGAAAACATGAAAAGACTTACAGAAGTCAGTTCAAAGTAAATTCTACTGTATAAAAAGTAACAGCAATGTTATAAGATGATCAACTCTGAATGACTTAACTCTTCTCAGCAATAAAATGATCCAAGAAAATTCTAAGTTCATATCTAAATCTAAGATCATATAGAAATCATATATGTATATATATATAAAGATCATATCATATATTATGATCATATATATAAAATGCTATATATCCCCACTGAAATAACTGGTGATGTCATTATTTTGTTTTTTTAATTTTTCTTGAGGGCTTCCTTGCTCAATATGCTATTTTACAATATGACATTTAAGGAAATGTTTTGCCTGACTACATGTGTATAACCTGTATCAGAGTATTTATAATCTCACTGAGGATGGGGATGGAGAAGGAGAGGGGAAGAGAATTTGGAATTCAAAGTTTTAAAAGCAAATGTTAAAATTCTTTCTAAAGGTGGAGCCAAGATGGCCATATGAAAACAGCATCTTACCAGAGCTTTCTCACAAATTCTATCAGATACCTCCTAAAAAAGTGAATCTGAGCAGATTTAAGAGACTTAGAAGCCACTAGTAGACTGAGTGGCACAGGAATGGTACACGGATGTGGAATGAGCATTAGACCACACCAAAAGGGAGCAGCAGTGGAACACAGCCAGCACATTGTCCTGGGAGAGCTTTGGGCATGCAAATCATGGGAGCATGCCCAGGGCAGAAGTACAGGCCATGGTGCTGATCCCCAGGCCTCTTAGCCCAGGACAGGATTCTGTTGGAGCTATGTGAGCCACTGTAACAACAATCTGCTAACAGCTGCTCTAGGGGTATAAGACCCACCAATAACCAGCACATAGAAAGCTGCCAACACAGGTTCTTTGATCTGCTTTTCTAAGAAAAGCAACTTTAAGCAGTTAGAAATTTCAGTTTAATCAAACATACAAATATTTTTCACTTAGTTCATGGAAAAAAGCCAGCACCCTGAACTTCAGAGCAAATACACATAGAAATCACAAACATCAACAGACAGACCTTGTCTGATTCAAATTACAACACATAGTTAACAGAGAAGAACCAACATCTGAGTTGTAAAGCTGAGGCGCAGTTGCAGCTTACCCAGAGTCTCAACACTCCTTCCAGGAGTATGCCTCAAAAGTCAAATACCAAGCTGTCCTCAATTACATTCTGTTCAGAGCCCTTAGGGCTCTGACCTCACCCAAGCTGAGTGTGAGAAAATTCTGCATCCCCTGGATCACATCATATACAATCAATGACTCCCAATTGTCTCAGTCCTGAGAAATACTCTAAGGCAAAAAGATCCCACTTTATCTGCCCCATTCAAACAAAGGCCAGAATCATTAAAGAAAAGACACTTAAGAGAAGAACAGCAACAAAGTCCCACCTTAGTATTACAGATACCAACACAAAGCCTGAGGCCATGGCCCCAGGTACTCCTGAAGCATCCAGCCAATGGTCTAAAGGTTTGAAACTCACCTTGTTGAACTTCTGGGAGCCATGATGACCAGGTAAAGTGGCTCTCATCCCTCCCTTCCTCACCCAAATAATACTGCCATGGGAGAAACCCTGAAATAGAGGAGACAGAAGTAGGGCTTCAGTGGCCTTGCAGCTCAGGAAGGTGGGGAATCCCCCTCTTGTGGTTCAGAAGGACAATAGTGCAGGAAGAGAGGTGTCCCAGGAGGCCCCACCTCATCAGAACAGTGGGAGTTTCTGAACCCTTGGGAGGGGAGCTAGCAAATATTAACACCAGGATCCCAGACATGCCTTCACACAACTAGTGGAGGTGGCAGACACCAGCACAAACAACTGCTAAGACCATGTAAGCTGTAGCAAAGCACTAGGGGAAGAGAAGATTTCCATCAGCAAGACCACCCCTCCCTCACCCCTCGCAAAACAAGAAGACACAGCACACAAATCCAGTGAGCTCCAGAAGCAGAGATCCACTTTAGAAGCCAAGGGGAAAAACACCATTAAAAACAGACCAGAAAACCAAAAACGATTGATTCGTATTGTGGTGATACAGAAGATCAAAATACCCGTTCAGAGAAGGACAACATTGACATTATACCCAAATCTGAAACCTCAAAAGGGAATGTGAGCTGGTCTCCAGCCCAAAAAGCATTCATGGAATAGCTCAAAGAGGATTTTAAAAACCAAATTAGAGAGGTAAAAGAAGAGAATAAATATTTAAAAAAGTGAAAGTGGCAAAATGCTTAAGGAGGTTCAGAATGTATTTGGAAAGAATAACTCTTTAAAAAGTAAAATTAATTAAATGGAAAAGGAGATACAGAAGCTAAATGAAGAAAACAACTCCTCAAAAAATAGAATTATGCAAGAAGAAGCTAATGACTCTAAGAAGTATCAAGAATTAGTCAAACAAAATCTAAAGAATGGCAAAATAGAAGAAAATGTGAAATAACTGATTGGGAAAACAACCGATATGGAAAATAGAACCTGGAGAGATAATCTAAGAATGATTAGTCTACTGGAAAACCATGATGAAAAAAAAAAAGCCTGGACAATATTTGCCAAAAAATCATCAAGGAAAACTGTCTGGAGATCCTGGAGTAAAGGTAAAAGTAGAGTAGGGTAAAAGAGTCATTGAAAGAATCCACCAATCACCCATTGAAAGAAATCTTAAATTGAAAACTCCAAGGAATATTGTAGCCAAATTGCAGACTTATCAGGTCAAGGAGAAAATACTGCAGGCAGCCAAAAAGAAACAATTCGTACATCCTGGAACTACAGTGAGGATCACACATGACCTTCAGCTTCTATAATAAAATACAGAAGAAACTGGAATCTGATTTTCTGAAAGGCAAAGGAGCTTGGACTACAACCAAGGATCAATGACCCAGCAAAATTGAGCATAACCATTCAGGCAAGGAGATGGACCTTCAACGAAATAAGGGAATTCCAGACCTTCCTGAAGAAAATGCCAGAGCTCCATGGAAAATTTGATCTTCAAATACAAAACTCAAGAGAGTTAAACAGGAAAGTCAAACAGGAAAAAAAAACACAACTATGTTATTCAATAAGGGAAATTGTTTACATCCTTATGTAGGATTATATTGATTTATATATGTTACATATATGTCAATCTCGAAAATAGTATAGTTATTATGACAATTGAAAGGCATATACATACACTGAGTGTGTCAGTGCAAAGTAACTGATGTGATGACAAAAACATTGCTAAAGGGAGAAAAGGGATTATGCTGGGAGAAGAGGTAAGGAGGAGGTAGAAATGTATAAATTATGCCACACAAAGAGATACAAAAACATAGAGGGAAAAGGGAGGGAGAAAGGCAGTGATTGAGCTTTAATCTCATCTGATTTTGTTCAAAAAGGGAATAATATACTCTGATGAGAATAGAAATCAAGCTTGTCCTACAGGCAGTAGGAAGGGATGAGGGAAAGAAAAGTGGGTGTGGATAAGGGAGGGGTGTCATTATGGAGGGAAAACTGAGGAAGACAGTGGAAAAAGCAAACCTCCTTTGAGGAGCAGACAGGAGAAAGGAGAAATAAAAGCATAGAAAGGGGAGGAGAAATAGGATGGAGAAAAAGACACAGATAATAATCATAATGGTAAATATGAATGGGATAAACTCTCCCATAAAATGGAGGTGGATAGCAGAATGGATTAAAACCACAGTCCTATAATATGTTGTTTACAAGAAACACATTTGAAACAGGGGGATGCACACAGGGTAAAGGTAAAAGGCTGGAATAGAATATATTATGGTTCAGCCGAAGTAAAAAAAAAAACGAGGGGGTAGCAATCCTAACCTCAGACAAAGCAAAAGCATAGCTACATCTAATTAAAAGAGGTAAGAAAGGACACTATATGCTGCTAAAAGGCACCATAGATAATGAAGCAATACCATTATTTAGCATATGTACCAAGGGATATAGCATGCAAATTCTTAGAGGAGAAGTTAAGGGAGTTACAGGAAGAGAGAGCAAAACTTTACTAGTGGGGGATTTCAACTTCTCCCTCTCAGAAATTGATAACCCTAACATCAAAATAAACAAGAAAGAAGTTAAGGAGGTAAATAGAATTTTAGAAAAGGCAGATATGATTGACCTCTGGAGAAAACTGAATGGGGATAAAAAGGAATATACTTTTTTTTATCAGTGGTATATAGCACATATTCAAAAATTAACCATGTACTAGAGCCAAAAAAAAAAAATCTTTCACTCCAGTGCAGAAAGGCAGAAATAATCAATGCATCCTTTTCAGATGATGATACTATTAAATTTATTTGTAATACAGGACAATGGAAAGATAAAATAAAAATTAATTGAAAACTAAACAATCTAATCTTAAAGAATGAGTGGGCCGAAAAGGAGAGGAAGATGGCAGAGTGATGAGCTGCGGCTCCCGCTGCAGCCGCAACTGCGGCTGCCTGGAACCCGTGGTGGCTGGGGCTGGCCATTCCTGGTCAGCGGCTGACTAGTCTTGACAGCTCAGGTTCCTTATCCTAGACAGAACAATTTTCCTACAGTGTTTATGATGTCCTCTTCTTGAAAGGAAAACAGAATTCAAAGCTCAGGATTTAGTAGGTTGTTTAGAAGAAAAAAAGACTTTCATTTCAATCATTCTATCCTTCACTATTTTCTCAGGTGGTCCTGCTTCTTTTGTGTAACTGCAGTCCTTGGTCTTGACATGTGGATCTATCTCCTCTCTACTTTAACTCCATGGACCAGAATGGAAAAATTTTCTTCACTTTGTGTTCCAGTTCTCAAATCCAGCACATTTAGCTTATTAGGTGCCTTCCCCCAAGGTGCCATCTGGCTGGCATAATATCAATTCTTCCAGGAAAAAAGAAGTAATGTTGGCACTCAGCAGCTATTTCCTTAGATGAGAAAAGGGATTTTTTTTTCAAATAGAAGCATAATATTTAAATTGGAAAAAAAAAGAATGAGTGGATCAAAGAACAAGTCATCAAAACAATTAATAACTTCATTCAAGAGAATGACAATAAGGAGACAACATAGCAAAACTTATTGGACATAAAAAAGTTCTTAGGGGAAGCTTTATATCTCTAAATGCTAACATGAATAAAATACATGAAAAGGAGATCAATGAATGGGGCATGCAACTGAAAAAAACTAGGAAAAGAACAAATTGAAAACCCTCAATTAAATACCAATTTAGAAATACAGAAAACCAAAGGACAGATTAATAAAATTGAAATCAAGAAAACCATTGAAATAAATAACACTCATACCTGGTTTTATGAAAAATAAAATAAAATTGATAAACCTTTGGTAAATGTGTTTAAAGGAAAGAAGAAAACCAAATTAGCAGTATCAAAAATGAAAAGGGTGAATTCATTTCCAATGAAGAGGAAATTGAAACAATAATTAGGAATTATTTTGCTCAGTTGTATTCCCAGAAATGTGACAACCTGAGGGAAATGGATGAATATTTACAAAAATATAGAAATTGCCCAGGTTAGCAGAAGAGGAATAAAAAAACTGAAATAACACCATCTCAGAAAAAGAATTTGAGCAAGCATCAAACAACTCCCTAGGAAAAAAATCTACAGGGCCAGATGGTCTTATCTGTGAATTCCATCAAACATTTAAAGAACAATTTATTCCCGTACTTTATAGACTATTTGGGAAAATAGTGGAAGCACGAGTCTTACCAAATTCTTTTTATGACACAAATATGGAACTAATTCCTAAACCAGGAAGAGTACAAACAGAGAAAGAAAATTATAGACAAATTTTCCTAATGAATATTTATGCCAAAATATTTAAATAAAATATTAGCAAAAAGATTGCAGCAACTTATGATGATCCTAATACATTTTGACCAGGCAGGATTTATTCCAGGAATACAAAGCTGGTTCAATATTAGGAAAAGAATTACCATATTTGATCATGTCAACAACAAAACTAGCAGAAACCATATGATTATCTCAATAGATGTAAAAAAAGGGGGGGTGGAGCCAAGATGGCTGCTGGGAAGCAGTGACTGGCATGAGCTCCCCACCAAGTTCCTCCAAAAACCTATAAAACAATGGCTCTGAACCAATTCTAGAACTGCAGAACCCACAAAGTGGCAGAGGGAAGCAGGGC
>JAQQSZ010020800.1:0-10063 GCA_028646595.1 Phalanger gymnotis
GGGTGATAATGGACATCCTTGTTTCACCCCTGATCTTATTGGGAATGCATCTAGCTTATCCCCATTACAAATAATGTTTGTTGATTGTTTTAGGTAGATGCTATTTATAATTTTAAGGAAGGCTCCATTTATTCCTATGCTTTCTAGTGTTTTTAATAGGAATGGGTGTTGTATTTTGTCAAAGGCTTTTTCTGCATCTCTTGAGATGATCATATGGTTTCTGCTAGTTTTGTTGTTGATATGGTCAATTATGCTAATCGTTTTACTAATATTGAACCAGCTTTGCATTCCTGGAATAAATCCTACCTGGTCATAGTGTATTATTCTGGTGATAAGTTGCTGAAATATTTTTGCTAATATTTTATTTAAAATTTTTGCATCAATATTCATTAGGGAAATTGGTCTATAATTTTCTTTCCCTATTTTGACTCTACCTGGTTTGGGTATTAGTACCATATTTGAGTCATAAAACAAATTTGGTAGGACTCCTTCTTCACCTATTTTCCCAAATAGTCTACAAAGTCTCTCTAGAATGACTTTGTATCCACTCTCTGTTGCATAGGACTTTTTTTTTTTGCATTGGAACCACTATTTGGAGAGGAAGGAAGAATTCTTTAGACCTAAAACTCTTGTCCAAAGGTAGCTGAGATGAACAATCAGCATCACCTAATTTTAAAATGTTTTGATTGCCTTGATATTGAGAGAGAACATTTATCCAATAAATGAAGTTGATGGAAAAGAGAGCTCCTTACTTGCCCTGTCCCATAACTACTCATCCAGAATCTTGACTTTTACTTTTATTAGCTTTGTAGTGTTTGTTGTTGTTGTTCAGTTATGTCTGACTCTTAGTGACCCCATTTAGGGTTTTCTTAGCAAAGATAGTGGAGTGGGTTGTCATTTCCTTCTCCAGCTCATTTTATAGTTGAGGAAATTGATGCATCTGCCCCCATACCTTAAAGTCTTAATGAAATACCTTCTCTTCAATGAAGCCTTCCCTGATTTCCTCTAGTTGATAAAGTAATAAATGACTCTTCCCTTCCAAAGAACTTTGTTTGTAACCCCCTACTGTGTTTTTTATATTTACTTAATATTATAGTTATTTGTTTACTTGGGTGTCTCTCCACCAGACTGTAAAACTACAGGAGAACTGGGACCAGGTCTTATCTAACTTTTCTGTTTCATGATCACACACTTAAGTATCCAGCATGTAGCAGGTATGTGTTGTTGTTGTGTTTTGTTTTTATTAATTCCTGAACCTGAAACTTTGAGCTACTTCCCCTCAACAAATCTCAGTTTCCTAATCTGTAAATCAATGAAATTAGATATGGTGATCTCTGTGGTCTTGTCTAGCTGATATTATGTGATTTTTTAAGGAGGCAATCATGTTTTAAAGCTGTATATCCAATGTAAAATCCAGTGTAAAAATATATCCAAGGGTTCATGGATCAATTTTCCCCTCTTTTTACAAATGAGGAAACTAAGGTCTTGGGGGATGAAAGAAATTTCCTGTGGTGATGTGGTTGGAAAGGAACTGAACTAAGATTCAAACCCCTGTCTCCAAATCTGGTGTTCTTCCCACCATACCAAACCATCTCTGCTTCTAGGAATTGAATTAAGAACTTATTTTTACAAAATTTTTACAAATGCCTGTGATTCCAACCTAAAGGAAGGAAAATCCTTTATGTAATTTTTTCATAGGTTCATGGATTTTCATGGATATTTTTTCATGGATTTTTATGGATATATTGAGCATTGAAAACAGAGTGATTGGGGAGATTTGGGAGAAAGAAAATTTTTCAGTTCCATCCATAAAAGTCTGCCCCGCCCCAATAACTAGGGTGTACATAAGGATTTGACTGAACCAAATACGTATGACGCAAATAAGGTAAAAAACCTTTTTGTTTATGTAAGGAAACAATCTCAGGTAGGAAGGAGGCACAGTCACAAGCCAGGGAAGTCCTCAGTCTCATACACACTCCTAGTATTCTTTGTTATTTTCTCTCTAAAGGGCCCTGTGACAAAGACCCTAGAGTCCCATTGCCTCTCTTTCTATGGCTGTCACTAGCCCTTGACCACTGTGGCACAATGATATGAGCATTCTACAGAATCCATAGACTTGAGTTCTAATTCTGGTGCTGCCACTTGCCACTAACTACTTTGTGTTGGTGAGTCTCTTTCTTCCCTGAGTCTCAGTTTACCCCCAACTTAAACTAAGAGTGCACTGGATGACCTCTCATCTTCCCGGTACCCAAATCCTCCCATCTGATAATGCTTTGCTCCCCTCGGGCTGACCTTGTCTAAGTGTGGACACTTGCTTCCTTCCTAGGGTAATTACTTTAATCTCCTGAAATTGTAGGAAAAAAAAAAAACCTTTCCAGAAAAAGAAGCAAACCCAGGAGAGTCAGTCAGCTTCCTCTAAGGGGGAGCAGGTTGTCACTCATTGATAAGCACCCGGCTGTGTTTTAAACTCATGTTTAGGGTAGGAATGGAAAGGGACCTGTCACTTCTGAGTAAAGGCTGGGTGGGCAGAATTCAATTACCTGAGTTGGACTCCAGCCAAGTCACCAAGGTTAGTACTTCCATTCTCGAAAAGAAATTGCACCGGGGGCTCTTCAGGATTCATAAGCTCTGAACCTTGGTTTTCTGACATTTAAAGATCAGCACCTTTAAGAGACCAATACTGACAGAGATAGAGGATTGAGTGAAGGGATGAAAGAATTGAGCTCAATGTTATTCTCTAATCTTCCAATGGATCTGCTATCCATCAATGATGTCATTGATGTGGGTATTTCCTCTTAAGATCTGACCAATAAATTAATCAACGAATATTGATTAAGTGCCTGCCAGGAACTCTTCTAAGTACTCGGGAATATAAATACAAGGAATGAGGAAAATTCTTGCTCACGAGTAATTCCTCTTCTGCTTCTTTTTCTGACTCTCCCAACTTCTCTGCTTCAACCCCAATTGCCTTCTCACCCTGAAACATGCCTCCATATCTATGGTTCCCACCTTTACTTGGCTTCTCTATTATCTTGGAATATGCCTCCAACCTTCAACCCTCTCCTCCAGCTGGTGAGTTCCTGTTTGGAATCTTCATTTGAGGAAGTGCCCATGCTAGCCATCCCCACTCCTATCCTGACCCCATTCATCACTCTTCATACTTTTCCACCTTACTCCTGTGCATGTACCTTCCCTGTCCTCCCTTTTTCCTCTCTAGTGTTATTTTATGTTATGTTCCTCCATTAGAATGTAAGCTCCTTCAGGGCAAGGATTTCTTTTTTTTTTTCTCTTCTATTTGTATTCTCAGTGCCAAATATATGGTATGTGCCTAATGCATTATCTGTCAGTCTAGTTCATCCATGTCTGCCTTGCCTATTGGACTCTTGTCTATGTCATACCATGTGTCGACTTCAGGTCCAGTTTTCCTGACATTGTGAGAGTACATAATGGAGCGCATGGGTATTCCTTGGCTCTTCCCATGTGATCTGATTATCTTCTTTTTCACTCATATGTTCCTTTGATGACATCCTTCATACTGTTCTTCCTTTATAAGTCCTTGTTTGTAAGCCTCTTCATGGCTTCAGGTTGCCTTCTAGGCAACCTTTAGTTTGAATTCCTCAGAGAACATAATATTCCATGACTCCAAAATATACAATGTCATCAGAAGACTATGGATATTAAGAATATAGAACTTTGTTTCAGGCAGAAGATTGAAGTTATTAAAATTGCAGTTTACAAAAGATAATCTATGGCCCTAGAGTCAAGAGAACCTGAGTTCAAATCCAGCCTGAGTTCAAATCCACTTACTAGCTGTGTGACCCTAGGAAAGTTACTTAGTCCTGATTGCCTCCACAAAACAAAACGAAAAAGATAATCTAGCCTGCTCTTCTCCTCCTATTCAATTGTTGGTACAACTCATTGTTTATTTGAAGTGTCTTTCTAATATGTGAAAATATTCCTTACGTGTCTGCTTTCCAAAGTCAGTGTGTGCACATACACTAACGCATATATGTGGATATATACACATAAATATAATATAGGGGCAGCTAGGTGGAGCAGTGAATAGAGTGTCAGACCTGGAGTCAGGAAAACTTCTCTTCCTGAGTTCAAATCTGTCCTCAGACACTTACTGGCTGTGTGACCCTGGCCAAATCACTTAACCCTGTTTGCCTCAGTTCCTTGCTTATAAAATGAGCTGAAGAAGGAAATAACAAACCACTCCAATATCTTTGGCAAGAAAACCCCAAATGGGTTTACAGAGAGTTGGACACGACTGAACAACAACAATAACATAGATATAATACAGATATTTTAGTCTAGTACTGCCTTTTTGGGGAGAACAAAATATCCAGCCTTGTGGTCCTAATCCCCAGTTCCCCTTGAGGCAGAAATCAATCTTCTTTGGAAGGGATGGGCTAGATTCCTGAGATATCTGTCAAAATCTCGTGAGCTGTATTTTGACAAACACATGTGGATACCCATATCCTACATCCAATTATCTCTCTCTCTCTCTCTCTCTCTCTTTCTCTCTCTCTCCCTCTCTCTCCCTCCCTCCGTCTGTCTGTCTGTCTGTCTATCTATCTATCGCTCATTTATCACTATATATGTGGATATATATGTGTGTGTATGTATCTATGCACATATACATAGGTGGGCGTGTCTATATATATTTATATGTGTGTGTCTATATATATATATATTTATATATATACTAATGGATAAGCTCAATAAATTGTCCATTCAACTGCATTTCATGGTCTGTTATGCCATAGTTCAGACATTTCAAAGATGCCACCAGCGGGCTGTGAGCCACAGTATTTCCTAGTGCTGCCTGAACCAGATTAAAATGAAACCAGAAAATATTTAACAAAATAAATAAAAATACAATAAAACATACTTAATATTCCATTTTAAAACTAAGTCCTTATGTGGTCCACAGGAATCCTTTTGTATGGATTAGTTACCATGTTTCTATTTGAGCCTGATTCCACTGCTATAATTCACATTTACATAAATTTTCAAAGTTTGAAAAGCATTTTTTGTTACAATAACCCTCTGAATAGACAACTTGAGAATTATCATCCCCATTTGCACAGGGATGTAACACAGAAAACTGAGTCTTGTAGCAATGTGGTGATTGACCCAAGGTCATGGAGTTTGTAAGGTTCAGAGCCTGGATTCAAGGTCACATTGGTCGACTCATATTGAGGGGTTTCCCTACTACACTGTCTGTCAGTAACTCTCAGGTTGCCTAAATGATTCTTGATTGTTTAAAAAAAAGTCAACTCCACTCACAAAGTAAGCTATGTCAGTAGTGCGGACATTCAAAAGAATACGATATAGGCTCTGGTGGAGGTTCCCAAAGAGGATTTCTCAAAATGTTCCGCGGAAAGGCTGATTCATTGGAATGAATGTTTAACCTTTCAAGGGGAGTATGGTGAAAACGAAGCTCATTTGGAAATACAGGTTTCAATATGTTTGTTAAAAAGTGAGCAGAATTGCTTTATAGTCATGCCTTCTATACCTGTGTATATTGTATAAAGATAGCCTCAGACCTGTATAGATATGTAATGTTTGAAAAGAGGCACTGTTTTGCCCCTGTTCTCTCCACCCTCAATACAGGGTGTGTAAGTATGTGTAAGTGTGTGTGTGTGTGTGTGTGTGTGTGTTTTGGGGGATGTAGGAAGGGTGACAGTTGTGTAGGTGACCTCGGCTGGTGGATGAACCTTCTGACCTTATTTATCCAGTTGAAATGATTCACTGACTAGTTTACTTTCTCTACACCCCACCTCACGCATACAAACCAAAGTTCTCCCAAAATTGAAATGTAAAGGGCTACTTTCCACTTTTAGGAGCAAGAGATAAAAACAATCAGAACAAGCTTAGGGAAGTTATTTGCTCAAAAGAAGAAATTCCTCTGAATGTTCTGTCCTCAGCTCATTCTTCTACAGGTCTTATGACTCCATTTTCTGTCCTGGACAAGGAGAGTTCCTGTTCACAATGATGACCCTAAGGCGCTTCAAGATTCTAAATCATCAATGAAAGATTCATTTGAGTTCACTAGACTCTATTTACTGAGGCAGAACAATGGACTCTCTCCAAACACACATTTTAAAAAAATCTTTTTCAACAAGGACTGAAACCAAAACAGAAAATTCAACTTAGCAGAAAATCTCCCCTGCCCCTAATCATTCCAGTTCAAGAAGACAAGTTATATATCTCCCACAAGCATTTCTCTCTGTCTCTCTCTCTCTCAATCTCTTTCTCTCTCTCTCAGTCTCTTTCTCTCTCTCTCTCTCTCTCTCTCTCTCTCTCTCTCTCTCTCTCTCTTTCTCTCTCTCTCTCTCTCTCTCCCTCCCTCCCTCCCTCCAGTTTTCTACTAAAACCTTGAACAAATAGGTAATCATTATTAACCAGTTCATTTGAAAGAACACCCAAATTGAAAGATGCCCAGACCTATGGAGACTGGGGCATCAGGATAAAACAAGTTGTATATATGTATGTATGTGCCAGTGTCTAGAGGTAGTGTTTTCATGTCCAAATAAAATGAAGAACATTAAGAACATTATGTAAAATTTGGCTGATGGAAGACACAAGTTTTGATAAACTGATGCCCAGGCAAGTCTAGGAAGATACAGTTATGAATGAATTAACTCTGGACTAACTTCTAGATGTCTGCCCGCTCACCTAACTCACATGCCCTCTCCCAAACAAACTTGGGTGGGGTGGAGGTACTGTGTTTGAAACTATTTTTATATGAAAGCAATAAGAGAAATCACTTTGGACAATATGGTTTCTGACTTGTTCATTTTATACAATTATTTCTTCAATAAAATGTAAATGGCTTTCGCTCTCAACTTACAAATAGTGTATTATTTAAAAAAAAGAAAAAGCATGTAACCACTAGGAATTTACGGACAGAATTGTAGCAAACACATGGAAATATATACCTAGCATGCAAACAAATACCAGAATTAACATTTGATTCAGAAAATGATCACCAACAAGAAAATTCTCACTCAACGGATTTTTCTTTCAAAGTCTGTTACATGTCCTTATATAGAACACTAAGCTACAATGTAAGTAGTCACGCACATTCCTATGATATCCCTCAGTTGTCTTCTTTAAAAGTGAAGACAATAATCCCTCCACTACCTATGTCACAAGGTTGCTATGATGAAATTCTTTGTAAAGGTTATTAAGTTTCATGACGATGATTCATTATTATGGGATGTAATCCTGAATTTGTAATGGAGGGGGCAATCTGCTGGAGAAGACAGCATGCATATGTAGAGGGGTTGATATGGAGAAGGGTCACTGCTTCATGTGAAACATGGGTGAATGAGGAGATAGTGGGCAAAGACATCTAAATAATGTTAGAGGAGGAGGAGAGGAAAAGCGGAAGCTCTCAGTGGTTGGCCTCATTTTGTTTTCAGTAAAGTATGAGGCAAGATTCTTATATGACAGTGTAGGAGTAGGGAGAGCCATGGGAGGTTTGAGGAGAAATGAAAAGGTTTGGAAAAGCTGCTGTATAAAGTGGGATAGTGAATCAGGGAGGTAGAAAAAGAGGGAAGATTTAGATTATGTAACATAACTTATAACATATGTAACATAAACTTGTAGTGCACCAGTCAATATGGTTCTGCTACCTTCTCCAGCTCTATTTAGTAGAATGTGGATAAGAGTGAAAATAGGATGGTGGGAGAAATCTAAAGTTTGAGTTTATTAAAGTATGATCAGAAATAAGAGAGCAAAGGGACTCAAGTGTAGAGCATAGTCTAGAGTTGAACTAGTTCACCAAAGGGTTGAGATAGGAAAGGCAGTGCGAGCATGACAGCCTGGCAAAGAATGGAGAAGTGGAGGGCTTGGAGGTCACAGTGAGGGTGAAGAACAGGATTTGGGGTGCTCAGGCAGTGCCTGGCACATTATAGGTGCTTAATTTATTAATTTATTACTTAATTTTAACAATTATTGATTGGTTAATAAAATAATATTGGTTAATCGATTGATTATTGATTAATAATAAAATAATAAATAAGAAAATAAATTAAGATCTGATTAAGGAGTATCTCTATCATCTTTTCCATCTTTAATGGCCTATAATTCTAAGATATGGATACACTGTTTTTTATTTCAACCATACAACAAATGTAGCACAATAGAAAAAGCATAAGACCAGAAAGGTCTGACTCTACTATTCTCTCATTCTATGACCTTAAGTAATTAATTATTCTGTTTTAGTTTTAGTTTTTTATCAATTGTAAAGGGAGGGAGGTAGACTAGGTGATCTCCAAGGTCTTAACTAGAATTCAAGTTCTTCTATGTTCTTCTTTTTAAAAAAATATTATTGTTTTCAAATTTACGGAACAAAACAAGCATTTTCATAACAGTGTAATAAAAAAAATCACACATGAAATGGCAAGTTTATTATGTACAACTTGCTATTCCTTTTAAATATATAATAAAGTTATCATGTAGATTTCTTTTTTTCTTCCTCCCCCCCACAGATAGCGACTATTAGACACAAATATATATCTATGTACATATATATGTGTATATATGTACATATATACACACACTCTACACACACATATGTGTATATATATATATATATAAAATTATTCTATATATACTTCTATTTATCAGCTCTTTCTCTGGATGCAGAGAGCATCTTTCTTCATATATCCTTTTTTTGGTGGAGGGGAAAAGGCAGGGCAATTAGGGTTAAGACACTTGCCCAAGGTCACACAGCTAGTAAGTCTGTCAAGTGTCTGAGGCCAGATTTGAGCTCAGGTCCTTCTGACTCCAGGGCCAGTGCTCTGTGCTCTGCTCACTGCACCACTTAGCTGCCCCTCTTCATATGTTCTTTATAGTTAATATGGGTATTTATAATAGTCAAAATGACTTATTCTCTCAAAGTCACACTTAAAACAATATTGCTGCTACTGTATATGATGTTCTCTCGGTTCTGCTCATTTTGTTCTTCATTATTTTGTGCAAGTCTTTTCATGTTTTTCTAAAATCATTGAACTCATCATTTCTTATAGCACAGTAGTATTCCATCACAATCATATACTACAACTTGTTGAGCCATTTCCCAGTTGATGGGCATACCTACAATTTACAGCTTGTGCCACCACAAAAAGAGCTGCTATAAACATTTAGGAACATATAGGCTCTTTTCCTTTTTCCTTAATAATCTTTGGAAATAGCTCTAGTAGTGGTATTGTTGAGTCCAAGGGTATAGGCAGTTTAATAACACTTGGTGAATAATTCTAGATTGCTCTCCAAAATGGTTGGATCAGTTCAGAATCCCACCAACAATGAATTAGTGTCCCAATTTTTCTGCATCCTCTCCAACATTTATTGCTTTCCCTTCAAGCATTTTTGCCAATCTGATAGGTGTAAAATGATATCTCAAGGTTGTTTTAATTTGTAGTTCTCTAAGGGATAGTGATTTAGAGCATTTTTTCATGTGACTATAAATTGTTTTGATTTTTTTCGTTGCAAAACTGTCTGTTCTATCCTTTGACCATTTATCAATTGGGGAATGACTCATATTCTTATAGATTCGACAAAGTTCTTTGTATGTTTGAGATATGAGACCTTTATCTGAGAAGGTATCTATAAATTTTTTTCTTTTAAGCAGGCAGGAGTCTATTCCATGGATTAATACTGGCCAAAGACAAGACTCAAATCCCCAGGTTTATTAGCAGGGCATGAAAGTCATAGAAATACAAACTCATTTTTTTCAATGAATCATGGAAAGAAAACATCCTTATGGAATCATGGGACCTTAGAGTATCAGAGCTGGAAGATTCCTTAAAAATCATTGAGTAAAATCCCCTACTTTTAGGACTGAGCTCAGATGACTTGTCCAACATCACACTGCTAGTTAGGGTTCTTGACTCTTAGCACTATGTGCTTGTGTTGTTAAGCAAAATTGTCTCATTAGCATGGCTTTTGTTTCTTTTGAGTGGAAGTACTTTCAGCTGTTAAGTGCTAAGCCCCAGGCCCAGGGCCCTGTCAGGTGTGAAACCTGTGTGGGTGTGGATTGGTGACT
>JAQQSZ010020801.1:0-10063 GCA_028646595.1 Phalanger gymnotis
TTTTTCTCCATCCTATTTCCCTCCTGTTTATGCTTTCATTTCTCCCTTTCCCCTTCCACTCTTCAAAAGTTTTACTTTTGACTGCTGCCTTCCTCAGATTCCCCTCCCTTATCTTACCATTTTCTGCTTGCTACTTCTTCCCTCCTTTCTAACCAGCCTCCTCCCTTTTTCCCTCATTTCTCTTCCTATTGCCTGTAGGACAAGTTTGATTTCTGTACTTATCAGGGTATGTTATTCCCTTCCTGAACCAAATCTGATGACAGTAAAGCTCAAATACTGCTCTTCTCCCTCCCTTCTTTCCCTCTACTATAATGTGTTTTTGTGCCTCTTCATTTGATGTAATATACCCTTTTCTACTTCCTCTTACCTCTTCTCCCAGAACCCTCCCTTTATATCTCTTAATTATGGTTTTTATCCTTATATCAGTTATTTTATACAGACTTCCACAGTCTATGTGTATCCCTTTCAATTATCATAGTAACTGTACTATTCTCAAGATTGACATATATATATATATATATATAAACATATATATATATATATATACATATAAACATATATAAAACAAAATAATCTATATAAGGATGCAACTAATCAGCCTTATCGATTAACTCTGGGATTTCCCTCCATTTACCTTTTTATGTCTCCCTTGAGTTTAGTATTTGGAGATTGGATTTTACATTGAGTTCTGGCCTTTTCATCAGGAGTGTCTGGTATTCCCTTATGTCATTGAATGTTCATCTCCTTGCTTGGAAAATTATGCTCAGTTTTGCTGGGTATTTGATCTTTGTTTCTAGTCCTTGTAGTCCAAGCTCCTTTGCTTTTTGGATTATCCTATTCCAATTTCTCCTGTCATTTAATGTAGAATCTGAAAGATCCTCCATGATCCTGACTGGAGTTCCAAGATATTTGACTTGTTTCTTTCTTAACTGCTTGCAGTATTTTCTCCTTGACCTGGTAGTTCTGCAGTTTGGCTATAATATTTCTTGGAGTTTTCAGTTTGGGATCTTTTTCAGGGGGTTATACATGGATACTTTCGATGATAATTTTACCATCTGGTTCTAGGACCTCTAGGCAATTTTCCTTAAGGGTTTCATGGAAGATACTGTCCAGGCTTTTTTTTTTTTCATCATAGCTTTCAGGTAGATCAATAATTCTTAGATTGTCTCTCCTGGATCTATTTTCCAGGTCAGTTGTTTTTCCAGTCAGATATTTCATGTTTTCTTCTATTTTTTCATTCTTTAGGTTTTGTTCGACTGTTTCTTGATGTCTTACAGAGTCATTAGCTTCTGCTTGCACAATTCTAATTTTTAAGGTTTTGTTTTCTTCCTTTATCTCCTCTAACTCCTTTTCCATTTGGTTAGTTTTACTTTTCAGTGAGACATTTTCACCGTTTATATTCTGATTATCCTTAACCAATTCACCAATTTTACTTTTTAAAGATTTTTTTTCCTCCATAAATTTTTTTTTCTATTTTTTTTCATTTTTTTCTTTTCCCTCCCTAATTTGGTTTTTAATGTCCTCCTTCAGTTCTTCCAGGAATGTATTTTGGTCTGGAGACCAGTTCACTTTCCTTTTTGAGGTTTCAGATGTGGAGTGTCCATTTTGTCCTCTTCTGAATTGTTGTTTTGTTCTTCCCTGTCTCCATAATATGAATCAATCCTATCTGAAAGCTTCTTACTGTTCTTCTTCATGGTGTATTTTTTTCCTCCTGGTTTCTGAAGTGGATCTCTGCTTCTGGGGCTCAGAGGGCTCTGTCCCAAGTTTCTTGTTTGGGGATCTAGCTTTATGTGCTATGGCCTCTTGTTTTGTGATGTTTGGGGGAGGGGTGGTCTGGCTGCTGAGAGTCTCCTCAGGACTCAGGACTGTTCTACAGCATGAGTGGTCTCAGCTCTTGTCTGTGTTGGTGTCTGCCATTTCCCTTGGTGGTGCAAAGCCATGTCTGGGGTCCTGAACTTGCTGTTAGTTAGCTCCACCCCCGGGGCTAAGTTACTTTTGTTCTGCTGAACTTAAGGCTGTGGGACACCTCTCTTCTTGCACTAGTCTCCTTTTGCCACCACAGGAAGGGCCCTCTTCTCCATTTCTATCAGTACTGAAGCCCCCCTTCTGGCTCCTCTGTTTCTTCTGAGGTATTATTCTCTGGGTTAATTCAAGAGAGGGATAAGAGCCATTTTACATCATGGTTCCCAGAAGTTCAATAAGGCAAGTTTCAAACCTTTAGATGGTGGGTTGGAGGCCTCCAGGCTAGCTGCTCCTGCAGTCTCCAGCTGTGCACTCCAACAGACTCCTGTCCCATGCTGAGAGGCCTGGGGCTCAATTGCAGTCATAGCTGGTACTTCTACCCAAGGCCTTTTTCTGCTCCAGTGATTTGCTCACCCAGTGCTCTCCCAGACAGGCACTCTTGCTGGATTGCTCTGCTGCTCCCTGTTGGTTTGGTCTGGTGCCATTCCACATGCTCCTCCCCCTCTCATTCTACTAGTGGCTTCCATCTTTCTCAAATCTGCTCGGATTCACTTCTTTAGATGTATCTGACAGAATTTGTGAGAGAACTTCAATAGTTCCTTCCTTTTCCTTTCACAGCACCATCTTGGCTCTACCTTCCTGTGTCTCTTTATTCAATTTTCTCCTTTGACCCTGTCCCTTTTCAAAAGTATTTGTTTTTGAATACTTCTCCCCCCAATATGCTCTCCCTTCTATCATCCCCTCCTCTCATCCCCCTTCTCTCTACTTTTCTGTAGGGTAAGATACTAAGTTGAGTGTGTATGTTATTCCCTTCTTAAGTCAAATCCAATGAGAGTCAAGATTCACTCATTCCTTTTCACCTGCCCCTCTTCCCTTCCATTATAACTGCTATTTCTTGCCACTTTTATGTGAGATAATTTACCCCATTCTATCTCTCCCTTTATCCTTCTCTCAATATATTCCTCTCACCCCTTAATTTTATTTTACTTTTTTTAGATATCATACCTTCATATTCAACTTACCCTATACCTTCTGTGTGTGTGTGTGTGTATACACACACACATATATATATATATATACACATACACATATATACACATATATGTATATATGTATATACACACATATATGTATACATATACATGTGTGTATGTATGTATATTCTCTTCAATTACCCTAATACTGCAAAAGGTCTCATGAGTTACAAATATCATCTTTCCATGTAGGAATATAAAGAGTTCACCTTTTGTAAGCCCCTTATGATTTATCTTTCATGTTTACCTTTTCATGCTTCTCTTGATTCTTGTATTTGAAAGTCAAATTTTCTGTGCAGCTCTGGTCTTTTCATCAAGAATCCTTGAAAGTCTTCTTTTTCATTGAAAGTCCGTATTTTTCCCTAGAGTATTATGCTCAGTTTTGCTGGATAGGTGATTCTTGGTTTTAATCCTAGCTCCTTTAACCTCCAGAATATCATATTCCAAGCCCTTTGATCCCTTAATGTAGAAGCTCTTAAATCTTGTGTTATCCTAACTGCGTTTCCTCAATACTCAAATTGTTTCTTTCTGGCTGCTTGTAATATTTTCTCCTCGACCTGAGAACTCTGGAATTTGGCTATAATATTCCTAGGAGTTTTCTTTTTGGGATAATTTCCAAGAGCTGATTGGTGAATTCTTTCAATTTCTATTTTACCCTCTGGTTCTAGAGTACCAGGACAATTTTCCTTGATAATTTCTTAAAAGATGATGTCTGGGTTCTTTTTTTGATCATGGCTTTCAGATAGTCTAATATTTTTTTAAATTATCTGTCTTGTATCTATTCTTCAGGTCAGTAGTTTTTTTCAATGAGATATTTCTCATTGTCTTCCATTTTTTTTATTCTTTTGATTATGTTTTATAATGTCTTGCTTTCTCATAAAGTCACTAGCTTCCTTGCTCCATTCTAATTTTTAAGGCATTATTTTCTTCAGTCATCTTTTGGACCTCCTTTTCCACTTGGCTAATTCTGTTTTTAAAGGAATTCTTTTCCTCATTGGCTTTTTAGACCTCTTTTGCTATTTAGGTTTGTCTATTTTTAAGATGTTATTTTCTTCAGTACGTTTGGGTCTATTTTAGCAAGCTATTGACTTGTTTTTCATGATTTTCTTGCATCACATGCATTTCTCTTCCCAATTTTTCCGCTGCTTCTCTTACTTGATTTTCCAAATCCTTTTTGAGCTCTTCCATGGCCTGATCCCAATTCATATTTTTCTTGGAGGTTTTGGATGTAGGATCTTTGACTGTTTACTTCTTCTAGCTGTATGTTTTGATCTTCTTTGTCACCAAAGTAAGATTCTATAATCTGAGTCCTTTTAACCTGTCTGCTCATTTTCCCAGACAATTGCTTTACTTTTGAGCTCTTTGTCAGGGTATGATTGCTTCCAGAATTGAGTGTGCTCTGTTCCAATCTTCAGAGATTTTGCACCACTGTTTTCAGAGCTACTTCTATTCTGAGCTGTTATGATACTCCTCTCTTGGGGTATGCTCTGCTCTGTGAGTGCAAACACTCCTTTCTGCCCTATAACTACTAGGAGGACTACCTCTCTGCAGCTACCACAAGCTCTGCCAAACCTGCACTCCTCCTCCCTTGAGGACCACCAACCAGGACTGAGACCTAGATCCAAACAGGGCAAAGCAAGAAATGCACTTCTACTCTGATCAGCCACTTGATTCCCCCCACTGTCTATGGTCCTGGAGCTCTGGAAGCAGCACCCACTGCAGCCACCTCCACTGCCCTGGGGCTAGGGCCAGACTGCACCCTTCTCTCACTCAGGTTCCCACTGACCTGATATGTTGTCTTTGGTGTTTGTGGGTTGAGAAGTCTGGAAAATGCTACAGCTGCCAGTGATTCAATGCTCTGAGGCCTGCTCCACCCAGTCTGCTCAGGCCTGGCTTGTCCTGGCTAAGACCACACTGGGCTTTGCTCTGCCCACAGCAACAGTAGACCCTTTCCAGCAACCATCCAGGACATCTTAGACTGGAGACTTGTTTCACTCTGTCATTTCATGGGTTCTGTAACTCTAGAATTTGTTTAGAGTCATTTTTATAGGTGTTTGGAGAGATTTGGGGGAGAGCTCAAGTAAGTCACTGCTTTCATACTGTTATCTTGGCTCTACTCCCCTCTTTTTACTGTTCTTATAGACTATACTCCATTTCATTGAGGAACACAGTGCCATTTCAAGAATTGCCCTCAGTTTCAGAAATGCTCTCCCTCCTCACCTCTATCCCCAGCTTCTCTGGTGTTCCTTCAAGATTTAGCTTTAATACCATCTTTTTCAAAAGGAATTTCCAAGTTCTTCCTTCCTCCTCTTCCATCCTGCCATATACCTTCCTTTGGCTATTGTTTCCCATTTACATTGTATATATTTTGTAAGTGGATATTTTCATATTGTTTCTTTCATTAGAATGCAAATTCTTTGAAGGCAAGAACTATGGCTATATTTTGCTTTTCTTTGTATCCTCCACTCTTAAGACAGTATCTGGAATGTAGTAAGCACTCAACAAATACTTGTTGACTTACTAGCTAGTGACTAAATAGACTATGAATCAGACATCAAATAGTGCAGGCTTCTGTTTGAATGTAGGAGAGTGCATTTTTGCTTCTAGTTATTAATAGCTAATTCCTTTGACAGGTTATACTCTGGTAATGAGGTCTCCTCACTGAGATTGTGGAAATGTAGAGAGCAATTAAGATGAAGCCTATTTCATTGTAAAGAAGCCGTGTTATGCAGTAGATACAACATGTTGGAAGCCTGGATCTGACAATTCCTAGCTGTGTCTGTGGTCCAGAAAAGCATGACCTCTCAGAATCTTGGTTTTTCATTGACTAAAAATTAGAGAAAACTTTTGTTTGCTTTCGTTTTGATTTTTATCTTGGTTTTTGTTTTGTATTGGTTTGTTGTGTTTTTTAAAGAACTTAGTAAAATTATATTATTGTTGTTCTTGTTCAGTAGCATTCAACTCTTTGTGACCCCATTTAGCATTTTCTTGGCAAAGATACTAGAGTAGTTTGTCATTTCCTTCTCATTTTACAGATGAGGAAATGAGGCAAACAGGGTTAAGTGAGTTGCCTAGGTTCACACAGCTAGTCTCTGAACCCAGATTTGAAATCAGGAAGATGAGTTTGGCAACTTCAGGCCTGGCACTCTATCTACTGCCCCACTTAGCTGCTCCCTAGTAAAAGTTAAGGCACTATTTAAGTTTATTTTCTTAGTTGACATTCTGGCTCTCCATTTAAAGGAGGCAAGAGATAATATAACTTTCCATTTCAGAACATTCTCACAGTGAACTTTTAGAAAAAAAAGTACCCCAAAACTAGCCTCCTCTCAGTCATTAAATTGTATCTGTCTTGTGCATTTTCTTGGCCTATGTAAGGATAAGAAGTAAATATTCTGATTTCGTTGCACACAAAGGACATCCTCTGTCTGAAAATGAGAATAAGCAGAAACTAAAAGACTTACCTTAAATTTCACTTACGGTGAAAGAAACTAACTGAAACTATCATGGGTAGCATAATGTAAATTACCAAGGCTGACAAAGCTTAGAAAAAGCCAAAGGCAGCTGCATTCAATCCACAGTGCCATGGAGATGGCCCCAGGCTCCTACCAGAGAAGCTTAAGGGAGCTTTGTGCCAAGCTTCACATTTTACATTGCATTTCTCAAAGCCAGGTTTTTCTTTCTTTTTTTATAATAAAAAAATGCAACTTTTTTATTCAAATTCAAATACAAAAGACAGCAGTTACACTGCATCTTAAAGAGCCTTTATCACCTGGAAATTAAAAGTGTTCTCTTTCTCCGTGTCTATGTTTCTCTCTTTTTTTTTTTCTGTAGCATTAACCACTATGAATATATTTGCTTCTCTATAGTAGTTAGAGTTCAATAAATGGAAATTTAGTAATTGTTTATTATTTTAAAGGCCCATTTTGAAATTTCTTTTTTTGCCAAATAAATATTTAGGGAAAATTTAGCAAACACAAACATATTTGATAATTAATTAGTAAATGACATCATCGATAGTCTTTTCTCTTCTTGGCAATGTTAAGTCCAGACATGACTCAATAATAGATCAAGTCGTCTTCACTTTTACCCTTATTGAAATATTTTAAAAGCAATTATATTATTTAACATTTTAAAATAGACTTTGAATTTAGATGCTGGGGGTGGAGAGAGGAAATGAGAATGGTAAATAATCTTGTTTTATTTTTCCACTTTTCAGACAAGTGAATACTTTTGTGAAATCTAAAAATGCTATCCCTTACATACTTAAAAAGTCCCAGTTAAAGCTTCTCCACTGGTACCAGTGATTCTACAAACAAGATTATCAGTTAGATCTCAAGGTATTCTATCACTCCCCTTTTCATTTAGCCTCCAAAAGAGAAAAGGGGCTGAAAGGAGAGAGAAGAAAGGCATAATCACTGATGCTTGTAAAGCATGTTTAGGAGCTTGCTCTTTGTCTCTTTTGACTCATTTGACACCAACCTAGCTAGCATGATACTACAGATATTTTTATATCAATTTGATACAAAACCCAAGGAAGGCTCAGATACATTAAGTGTCATGGTCACACAGCAATTAAGTGTCAGAAGTAGGATTTCAACTCGGGATGTGCTTTAACTTACTTGTCCTCAAAATTTTGAAGTGTTATCATGTTAAGAGGGGATTTACTTGTCCCTGTTTTGCAAAATTCAGGCAGGAGGTAGAAATGGAGGAAAACAACAATAGTTTTAGGCTTCATTTAGAAACAAACAAACAAACCAAAACCTCCCTTAGAGATAAGGGAGTGTCATTATCCGTGTGAGGACTTCTTAGCTAAAAGTCCCCTTAATCCTTTGACTCTAGGCTTAAGAAGATACCAAGGGCAAAGAGAAGTTAGATGCCTAGCTCAGGATCAAACAGTTAATATTATTTGCAAGACTTCTGTATCACTAGTGCTTATAACAGTGCCTGGAACATAGTAGGCCTTAATAAGTATTTATTCAATTGAACTTAACTGAACCCCAGATCTCTTTATAACTGGTCATATTGATTTTGCAAATGATTAGGGCTATCCAAAAGTGAAAAAGATTGTTCAGGAAGGAAATAGGGGATTCTCTCTGAGTTCAAAGGTTGGGTGATAATTTGGGAGACATATGTAGCGGGAACTTTCGACCAGCTTTAAATGGTCTCTGAAGTCCCTTTGAATTCTGAGATCCTGTGACTCTGTGCTTGAGAGAGTATCTAGTAATCAGTCTCTCAATAAACATTTATTAAATGCCTACTGTGTGTCAGTCACTGTACTAAACATTGGGGATACAAAGAAAAGCAAAAGACTGGCTTTGATCTCAAGTACCTCAGTCTAACAGGAAAGATGATATGTAAACAACTACGTGCAAAAACTACATTTGGGATAAATATGAGATAACCAACAAAAGGATAAAGAAAAGCTGCCTGTACAAATGGGAAAATAGAGCTGGAGTGTAACTAGAGAAACTGGCTTTAGAGTCTCAGGAATTACCTTTAATTGTATGACCTTGTAGATATCAATATTGATATCCATCAATTGAGGGTAGAGTAGGCAGGTATGTGGCTTAGTGGACCTAGAGTCAAGAAGAACTGACTCGGCTGTTCAAATTTAGCCTTCAATTCTTACCAATTGTGTGACATAGGGCAAATCATTTAACCTCTTACTCAATTTCCTGATTTGTAAAGTGGAGATAATAATAGCCCTGACCTCCCAGAGTTATTGTGAGGCTTAAATGCGATAATACATGTAACACACTTTGCAAACCTTAAAGTACTATGTAATTGCTAGTTATATTATTATTATTAAATCTATAATTCTTCTTATTTCTGACACTTTGTGATTCCCATAATCCTTTATATCACTGTTTAGTTGTCACTTGCTGAAGTCAATTTATCTGTCAAAGCAACTCTCTGAAAAACTAGCCAATACAATATTATTTGAGTCTATGGTAAAAACCTTAGGCGACAGTAGGGAAAAGATATCTTATTTTTCCAATTTATTAAACTGAGAAACTGGTGATAGATAGTGGTAGAAATTCTTTATTGTTCTTCCCACATCAATGATATCTATTTTAACTTAAGGAACTGCCAAATATGGAAACACCACAAGCTTACAGTAGATGTAGAAAATAGTTCTGTATTATTCAATTCAATACAAGTCAATTTAACAAGAATTTATTTATCACCTACTCTGCATCAGACTCTGGGAATACAAAGAATTCTCTCACCTCCCTCCCCTTCCCCTAAATCCCCGCCCTCCGGCAGCTTACATTATACTTGGGAGAAATGAGCATGAACAAATATAAGAAAATGCAAAATATTTATATTGAAACGTAGCTTAATGGGAGGGGCAAATTCTGAAAAACAGAGGAATTAAGAATGGTCTCATGAAGGAAGTAGCTCATGAGATAAGTGTTATGGAGAGTTAAAGATTTCAAGAAGGGGAGGTGAGAAGGATGAGCATGATTATCTTATGACTGTTCTACAGCTTGCCTAATAGTATGCTTCAGTTGTCTAAAGGAAACATGAAAATGATAGGTAAGACATACTGTGTTCTTCTCAGAAGTACCCTTTCACTTTTGAAGGAAGGCAAACCTTTCACAGCCATGACATTTTACCAAAAAGGTTGAGTTTTTGTGACATACTAGCTGGATCTCATAATACATGTAATTTACCAAATTGATTTTGTCATTTAAAGAAATATATAAACCATGGTCAGTAGATTTATCCAAGTACTTGAGAGTCTATTAGGAGAGTCACTTCATTTGAAAACAACCACACCAGTATCTAGGATACTTTCCCAAATTTACTGTCCTTGAAGAATCGACTAACTGGGATATTCTTTGTTTTGTTGTTATTATTATTTGTGTTTGTTTTTATCAGATGAAAGGGTCAAGTAATGCTCTGACTTTACACTTTTAATGAGATTGTATTTGCCATTTTAAAAATGACTAGGGTTCAGATGGATGTTTCTCTCCCGTTCTCTTGTTCATAGTAAGATCCTTGAGCCTTCTATTCATTGAGAAAAAAATTAAAGTTGGAGTTTGAATCTAAGCATGCTGATT
>JAQQSZ010020802.1:0-10063 GCA_028646595.1 Phalanger gymnotis
GGGGGGGGGGGTAATGACAGAAGGGAGAGCAGATAGGGGGAGGAGGTAATCAAAAGCAAACACTTTCATAAAGGGACAGAGTCAAAGGAGAAAACAGAATAAAGGGGAATAGGACACGAAGGAGCAAAATATAGTTAGTCTTTCACAACATGAGTAATGTGGAAGGGTTTTGCATAACGATATATGTGTGATCTATGTTGAATTGCTTGCCTTCTTAGGGAGGGTGGGTGGGGAGGGAAGAGGGGAGAGGGGAGTGAATTTGGAATTCAAAGTTTTAAAAGCAGATGATTAAAAAAAAAGTTTTTGCATGCAACTAGGAAATAAGATATACAGGCAATGGGGCATAGAAATCTACCTTGCCCTACAAGAAAGTAAGAGAAAAGGGGATGGAGGGGGAGTGTGGTGACAGAAGGAGGGCTGACTGAGGAATGGGGCAATCAGAATATATGCCATCTTGGAGTGGGGAGGAGAGTAGAAATGGGGAGAAAATCTGTAATTCAAACTTGTGAAAATCAATGCTGAAAACTAAAAATATTAAATAAATAATAATTTTTAAAAAAGATATATTGAAAAATGGATCTCAGCAAATAAGAGATCACTGGTAGCTTTGGAGAAACCAATTATCAGTTCAATCAGATATGGCTGGAAGCCAGATTGAGAAGAGAGGGAAACTTACACCAAGTAAACAGATAATTATTTTCCGGGAGTTTGGCTGTGAAAGGGAAGAAATATAGGATGATAAGGTCAAATGAGGGTTTTTTAAGAATAGGAGAGATCTGAACACGTTCATAGACAGGGAGGAGCTTGTAGACAGAGAAAGAGAGACCTAAAATTAGGAAGATCATAGGAGCAATCTGATAGAAGAGAAACAGAGGGCATGAGATCAAGAATACAAGTGAAAGAGCTGGCCACAATGAAGAGAAGAACCACCTGTTCATTGGAGAAAAGAGTAAAAAAGGACTGATTTCTTAGAGAATACCACATGATTCCGCAAAATCCAAAGGTCTCATTCTTTAACGAATAATAGCTTTAAAATCGTGTGCAAGTTAAGCTGAAGATACATTTTAAAATGCCAAATTTTCATTTACCACAGTAATATTCCTTGTAATTTAGACAATGTAGAGATTAATAAAAATTTGTGTATCATTTTTTTTTGGGGGGGAGGTCATCTGGTCAACAAGAATTTATGCTTAGTATGTTTTAAGAGGTCTCTCTCTTTAAGAAGCTTTTATAGTCTAATGGGGGAAGTAACATCCAAAAAATGATATAAATAATATCTATATCTGTCTATCTATAGCTATATCTATATCTATATCTATATCTATATCTATATCTATATCTATATATATATAGTAAAATGAAAGTAATCTCAGAAGAAAGGCATTAATAATGGGGAAGGAATGTGGAAAGGCCTCCCCAGGAAGGATTTGAGCTGAGTCTTGAAAGATCCCAGAGCACTCCAGACACAAGTGTGTGGGTCAGAAGACCACTGACTCAAGTTTAAAAAAAAAAAAAGGTTTCTCAGGTTAAGAAAAACAGAAGCTTTAAGGGTATCTCTCTCACTACCAGGGTGGACTAGCAGTGATGAGAGATAGCTGAGGGTAGGAGTGGGTAGCGGTGAAGGCAAGCAGGGAGATACATACCCTTGTACAAACAATTCTAAGAAATCCCACCCCAGAGGCTGGACCCCCATTGGCGGAAGACAAGTGGTCTCACAACCTAACTGGGAATAAAGAAATAAGTTTTTACCCAATACAAGCACAGAAACTACAGAATTACCTTATGGGGTAAATAGGCGAGGGGAGAGGGAGAGGGGAATACCATCTGGTTTCCCCAAAATCATATGATTTACAGGAAAATTAAACTTAGGCCTGGTGAGGTCCTTAACTGAGTTACTTATAGAGAAGCTTTCACAATCTTCTATTCTACTCACAGCTATACTCACATCTATAAATCCAAAGAAGGAGGGGGAGAAAGACATTCCTAGAGGCTAAACAATTAGATTCCCACAGACTCAAATTCATCCCATTTCCCTTTTCTCTAAATATTGATTCTCAAACATTTTAGATATAAATATAATATATACACACACCCTGTGAAGCCTTCACACTTTATTCTCTCACTACCTCACACACAAGGGATAGTCAATGAAAAGGCATAGAGAAAGGGACATGGAATATCATAGCAAGGAGATCAGTGTAGATGAATCACAGTTTGTCAAGTCAACAAATATTTAAGTACCTACTGTATGTCAGGCACTGTAAAAAGTGCTGGAGAATACAAAAAGAAGAAAAAAATCCCTGCTACCAAGGAACTCACATTCTAATGGAGACTGCTTGGAAAGGTAGGAAAAGGCAAGCTGAGGTGAGCTATAAAAACCAAATAATAAAACCCAAAATCTGGAATTATGCCCAAAGAGTTATGAAACTACCTATATCCTTTGACCCAGCAATACCACTACTAGGTCTCTATTTCCAAAAATGATTAGGGAAAAAGGAAAATAACCTTTATGTTCTAAAATCAGCTCTCTTTGAGGTGGCAAAGAACTGGAAGTTCCAGGGATGCCCATCAACTGGGGAATGGCTCAATAAGTTGTGGTATATGATTATGACGTGCTACAAGAAATAACGATTTTTATAAAAACATAGGTAGACCTGCACAAAATAATGAAGAGCAAAATGAGCAGAATGAAGAGAACATTGTATACGGTAACTGCAATATTATTTTAAGAACAACTGTAAGCAAATAAGTCATTAATACCCAAATTAACTACAAAGGACATATGAACACACTATCTGCATCCAGAGAAAGAACTGATAAATAGAAGTGTGTAGAGAATGATTGTACACATATATACACATATTTGTGTCTAATGGTAGCGATGGGCGGGGGGGGAATTGGGGGGGAAGAGAAGAAAAAATATAAAAAGAAATTTACATGATAAGTTTATTATATATTTAAAAAGAATAGCAAGTTGTACATAACAGATTTGTACAATCATCTTTTTTGAGAAATGTTTGTTTTATTCAAACAAATTAAAAATAAAAAGATAAATTTTAAACCATCTGGTACTGGAAATAGAAAGGCACAGCAAACTACTTTCTTCTAGATATAACAAAGTTAATGCAGATTTGGGTTATAAATGTTTACCTTTAATCTCAAATTACTGCTGAATGTATCAATTTCACAAGCTTTGTACTTAAAATGAGGGAGTTAGGCCTAGTGGTTCATTTACCAAGAACAATAAATCTAGGCTTTGGTCAAACCATTATCTTGGCAAAGGAGTTTAAATTTATGTGTACTTAGTGAATTTGCTAATTATATTTCTTTTCCAGAAATGGATGCTAGCCTGTATCTTTAATAATATTACAAATTCAAATATTATTCTATTTACCTCAATAGTTTATTCTATAACTATTTACCAAATTACTAGATCACATCTGTTTTGACACTGCTTTCAACCTAAGGGTATGTTTAACTCAGGATCTTTTTCCCTTCTCAGAAGTAATAGAAAAAAAACAGAGGACAGAGGACATTCATTTCTGTTGGGCTCTGACACTTTCTGTGTATCCTTGTGTATCCTTGAAGAAGGATACTCAGTGTCCTCATCTATAAAATAAGGAAATTACTATTTGTTCTACCTACCTCGTGCTAGGAGGATTAGATAACAGGATTTAGAGTTAGTGGCTACTTTAGAGACAAGGTAAGAAAGAGGGTTCAAAACCAGTTCACTCAAGGATCAATTAAAGGCAGCAATTTTGCTTTGCCCAAACAAGAGAACGCTTCTGTGGAAGAGGACTGAGTCCTGACAACAGTCTTCAAATAACTGAAGGGTTGTCATAGGGAATAAGGATTAGCTATTCTGCTTGATCCCAGAGGGCAGAACCCAAATCAAATGCGTAGCAGCTACAGACACCTTTCATCTACTACTACATAAGGAAAAACTTCCTAACTAGAGTCATCCAAAAAATTGAATGTGCTACTACCTCCATAATTCCCTGTAACTAGAAGTCATCATAGAACAATATATTTAGAGCTAGAAGGGACACTAGGTCATATAGTCAAACTCCCTAATTTTTCAGATACGGAAACTGAAGCAAATGGAGCCTGGATGAACATTCATTTAGGATATCACAGAACAGATTTGTCCTACACAGACAAAAAGGAAGGGGATGCGAGTCCACACTGGAGAAGTGATATGGACAAAGGCAGAGAGGAAGGAATATATGGTATGTTCAGGAGACAATGAATATATCTATCTGGCTGTAATGAAAGAGAAGGCCGAAAAGATAAATTGGGGTCAGCATGTAGAGGAATGTTAAGCTGAGGAATCTAGGCTTTATCCTATGAGTAATGGGATGTCTCAAATATAAACATAAACAAACCCTGCATTTCAAGGATTAGTAGGGACCTCAAAGACTATGTGAGCAAACTATGCCTGAACAGGAATCTCTAAAATCTTCAATATCCCTAACAATTGGCAATCTAATTTTCAAGTGATGGGGGATCACTCTATTTACTGCTGGACAAGTCTGTTAGGACTTTCCTTATATCAAGGCTAAATCTGCCACTCTGCCAACTTTTACCAACTGAGTTCTATCAAACTTTTGACACTAATATTGTAAGGTCTTCCAATGAGATCAAAAGACCTAGAAAACAAATCATTGAAGTACTAAGGAAGATTTTTTTTATATAGTAGGGGGAAGGCAGGGCAATTGGGGTTAAGTGACTTGCCCAAGGTCACACAGGTAGTAAGTGTGTCAAATATCTGAGGCCATATTTGAACTCAGGTCCCTCCTGACTCTAGGGCTGGTGCTCTACTCGCTGCGCCGAAGATTTATAATTTAAGGCAAAAGGCCACTCTTTACATCATGTGATCACAGACATATCTAACACTGATCCATCATTCACCAATTACCCAGGAATGTAAAGCAGAAGCAGAAAAACACTTACCAAAATGAAAGCAGCACAGAAAGGCAGTCTTATTTTTATCTGCCTCGAAAACTCCTATAGACTCAGTTTTACCAAAACTTAAAGGTGTTGTGACAACTTATACTTGGCTTTGAGTTGATTTCCTATAGAAAACACTAATCACTATTCATTTGCTATATACCTACCTATTTTCTAAGTAACAGTTTAGGCACTATGGATGATAAAGAAAAATTATAAGACAATATCTCTTCTGTCAAGAAATTAATAGTACATGAGCAATGACAAAATGAAAAAAATGAAATAGTAAACAGAAGACAGTATTTATAATTATGTGCTAAATAAGCATGTGGAACAAGAGGCCGCCACGGTGTAGAGAATAAAGAGCTGGGTTGAAGACAGTAAGATGTGAATTCAAGTCCCACTTCTAGCTTATCATGTAACTCTAGGCAAGCCCCTTAACCTCTCAGTACACCAGGCAGCTCTTTAAAGACAAAGTTGCAGAGAATATGCTGACTTGTATGGTTAGAGGGATTTTCAAGATAGATAGGTAGATAAACTCAGATAGATAAAATAGATTTGTAGATCAAAGGAAATATTATAGAACAAAAAATAGGGAGAGGATGAGTTAATCAGATAAGGCTTAAAGCAGAAGGTATAACTTAAGCCTTAAAGGATGATTAATATTTAGATAGACTAGCCAAGGAGATGAACAGAATCTGAGACAAGCTAGATATGACAGATGTCTAGAGAGAACTGAATGGGAATAAAAAAGAATATACCTTTTTCTCAGAAGCACATGGAACTTTTACAAAAACTGACCACACATTAAGGCATAAAAACTTTATAGTTAATGCAAAAGTAGCAGAAATATTAAATGCATATTTTCAGATCATAATGCAATAAAATTATATTTAAAAGGGACCATGGAAGCATTAAAAATTAACTGGAGACTAAATCTACTCTTAAAAGGATGCGTGAAAAAAAAAAAATGAGTGGGTTAAAAAAACAAGTCATAGAAACTATAAATAATTTTATTAAAGATGAGATAACATACAAAAACTTATGGGATACAGCAAAAGCAGGAAATCAGAGGAAAATTTACATCTCTAAATGCTTGTATCATCAAAATAAAGACCAGACAAATGAACTGGTTATGCAATTTAAAAAACTAGAAAAAGAACAAATTAAAACTCCCCAGTTAAACACCAAATTGAAAAACCTAAATTAAAGATGAGTTTAAAAAAATTGAATGTAAGAAAATCATTGAATTAATAAATAAAAATAAGAGTTGTTTTTATGAAAAAAAATCCACAATGAAATAATGGTTAACATGATTAAAAGAGAAAAACCAAATCACTAGAAAAAAGGGTGAATATAACATTAATGAAGATGAAATCAAAATGTTCATTAGGAATTATTTTGTCCAGTTATATGCCAATAAATCTAATAATTTAAGTGAAATGGGAGAACACAAAAATATAAATTGCCTAGCATAGATTAACAGAAAAGGAAATAAAATATCTAAATAAACCTATTTTAGAAAAAGAAATTGAACAGGCCATAAATGAGCTTCCTAAGAAAAAAGCATCAGGACCAGATGAATTCATAAATGAATTCTACCAAACATTTAATGATCAACTAATTCCAATAATAAATTATTTGGAATAAAGGACAAAAAAGGAGTCCTACCAAACTTCTTTTGTGAAACAAATATGGAGCTGATCCTAAACCAGGAAGAGCAAAAGCAGAGAATGAAAATTATAGACCAATTTCACTAATGAATATGAAAGCAAAAATTCTAAATAAAATACTAGATATGAGACTACAGAAATATAGCATAAAGATTATACACTGTGACCAAGTGGAATTTATACCAGGAATGCAGGGACGGTTTAACATAAAGAAAATTCTTAAAATAGTTGAGTACATCAATAACTAAAGTAACAAAAATCATATTATATAAACAGATGCAGCAAAAGCTTTTGACAAAATACAACTCATTCCTACTAAAAAAAAAAAACTTGAAAGCATAAGTATAAATGGAATTTTCTTTTAAAATGATAAGAAACATCTACCTAAAACCATCAGCAAGCATTATTTGTAATGGGGATAAGCTAGAAGCCTTTTCAAGATCAAGAGAAAAACAAGGATGTCCATTATTCCCAACAGTATTCAATATTGCATTAGAAATGTTAGCAATAACAATAAGAAAAAGAAGCTGAAGGTATGAGAATGGGCAATGAGGTAATAAAACTAGCTCTTATTGCAGAAGATATGATAATACACTTGGAAAATCTAGTAATTCAACTAAAAAGCCAGTTGAAAATTAATAATTTCAGCATAGCAGCAGGAAATAAAATAAAGCCACATAAATCATTAGCATTTCTATATGTTACCAACAAAACCCTGCAAGAAGAGATAGTAAGAGCTACCTCATTTAAAATAACCATAGATAGCATAAAATACCTGGAAGTATACCTGCCAAGACAAACCCAAGAACTACACTGAATATAATTATAAAACATTTTTTATACAAATAAAGTCAAACTTAAATAATTGGAAAAATATTCATTATTCATGGGTGGGCAGAGTCAATATAATAAAAACAACAATTCTACCTAATCTACTTATTCAACGCCATCCCAATTAAACTACCAAAACACTAGTTTACTGAGCTAGAAAAAATAAGAACAAAATTCATTTGGAAGACCAAAAGGTCAAGAATGAATATCAAAGGAATTAATGAAAGAAAAATGTAAAGGAAGGAGGTTTAGCAGTACCAGATCTTAAACTGTATTATAAGGCAGTAATTATCAAAACTATCTGGTATTGGTGAAGAAATAGGAAAGTGGACCAGTGGAACAAAGCAGAAATACAATGTACTATAATAAATGATTACAGTAACTTTCTGTTTGACAAATGTGAAGATTCAAGCTTTTAAGAATTCACTACTTGAAAAAATTTGGGGGAAAACTTAAAAGCAGTCTGGAAGAAACTGGGTAGAAACCACTATCTTACACCATTTATCATTTAACAAAACAAAGTCAAAATGGATATGTGACCTAGATATAAAGGGAGATATCATAAAAAATTAGAAGAACAAGGATCGTATTACCTATAAGACTTTTGAATAGAAGAATTTATAAATAAACAAGAGAGAGCACTGTGAAATGTAAAATGGATAATTTGATTACATTAAATTAAAAAGGTTTTGTACAAATAAAACCAATGTAGCCAAAACTAGAAGGAAAGCAGAAAATTCAGGAGAAAAAGTTTTACAGATAATTTCTTGAATAAAGGTCTCATATCTCAAATAAATAGAGAACTTTTTGAGGAGCAATCTGAAATTATGTCCAAAGAGTTAGTTATAAAACTGTGTATACCTTTTGACCCAGCAATGCCACTATTAGGTCTTTTTCCCAAGATGATCAAGGAGAAAGGAAAAGAATTTACACGTTTTAAAATATTTATAGCATTTCTCTTTGTGGTGGCAGAAAACTGGAACTTTAGGGGATGCTCATCAATTGGTGAATTGCTGAACAAGCTGTGATATATGATTGTGATAGAGTACTAGTGTGCTACAAGAAATGATGAGCAGAACCTACATGACAAAACGCTGAGTGAGCGGAGCAGAGCCAGGAGAACATTATACACAACCACAGATACATGGATTCTGTGATGACTAACCCTGACAGACTTTGCTCTTCTCAGCAACACAATACACAGAGACAGCTCCAAAGGACTCACAATGGAGAATGCTATCTACATCCAGAGAAAGAACTATGAAGTATGAATACAGATAGAGGCACACTTCATGCTTGCCTTTTTTTCCCCTCTTTTTTTTTTCTCTCTTGCATTTGTTGTTGGGTTGTGGGGTTTTTTTTTTTTTGGACCTGTTTCTTCTTTCTCATGACTCATTCCATTGGTCCTAATTCTTCTCCACAACTTGACTAGTGTGTAAATTAATTCAATGCCAAGTTATACATGGAAGTTATATGGGATTCCATGCCATCTTGGGGGGGGAGAGGGAAGAAAATCTGGAACTCAAAATTACGTAGAATCGTTTGTTGCAAACTAAAACTAAAATTAAAAAAAAAAAGAATGTGCAAAAAAAATACTTTAAAAAAATGATGAGCAGGAAGCTTAAGAAAAATCTGGGAAGACTTACAAATGAACTGACACAAAGTGAAATAAGCAGAACCAGGAGAACATTACAAACATTAATAGCAGTAATACTGTACAATAATCAACTGTGAACTACTAAGTTATTCTGAGTATTAAAAATACACAAATCAACTATCTACCTCCAGAGAATGAAATAATAAAGAAAAGTGTGCATAGGATGGTTTTACATATATATTTGTGTCAAATGGCCTTCTCTAGTGTGGAATGGAGAGGAAGCAAGGAAGGGAGACAATTCAGAACTTAAAATGTAACAAAAAAAAATTTTCTTTAAAGAGAGAAAAATAAAATCGTCTACCTCATGAAGTTGTAAGATAACAAAAAAATTAGACAGACTAAAGAGAGAGAATTTCAGTCCCACAGAGCAACAAAGGCAAAAGCACATAGATAGTAATAAGCATGAAATGTTTATGGGACAATGATTAAAAAAAAAGACTTCTTAAAGCAGCAGATATACACAGCCAAGTGAGGCAGCTTCATGCAGCAGTAGGCAAAGCACAGAGTCTGAAAAAATTGAGCTATGAGTTCAAATGCAGCCTTAGACACTATCTGTGTGACCTTGGACAAGTAACCTAATCTGTTTGCCTCAGTTTCCTCAATTATAAAATAGGGATAATAGTACCTACTTCACAGAGATGATGTGAAAATCAAACGACATGATATTCGTAAAGCAGTACAATGGCTGGTACATTGTAGGCAATATATAAATCCTAGTCTTAATTATTATTATTAGTAGTCAATCAAAAAATATTTATCAAGCACCTACTATGTGCCAGACACTGTGCCAAGCTCTGTGGTTACAAAAAAAAAAGAGGCAAAAGATAGACTTTGCCTTCAGGGAGCTCACAATCTAATGTGAAAAACAATAAGCTAGAGGGGCGGAGCCAAGATGGCGGCCGGGAAGCAGTGACTGGCACGAGCTCCCCACCAAGTCCCTCCAAAAACCTAT
>JAQQSZ010020803.1:0-10062 GCA_028646595.1 Phalanger gymnotis
GACCAGAGTCCAGAGACCCATTGCTTCCCGAATTGGCCCCTTTTAAGTCTTTAATCTACGCCCACGGGGGTTTCACACCTGATAGGGCTTTGGGCCTGGGGCTTAGCGTTTAACAGGTGAAAGTACTTTCACCATAAACAAAAGCCAAACTCCTTAAGCACACCCGTTAAACTAAGCCCATTTTGCCTTACTGGCACAGAGGGGCCAACTCGGGAAACAACGTTCTCTGGTCTCTGGTCGTTGAGATGGGGCTTGAGAAAGCCAGAGGCTTGGCTGCGAGGACAGGCAAGAAACTACAGCTGAAGCTAAAGCAGAGCCGACCCTACCTATGTGTGGACCCAGGAGTTCGAGCAAGGACTTGAGGCCAGTGAATATGATTTATGCCATCTTATTTTTCTGTGGCCTCGTGGTTACTCTTGTGAGGCGGGCCTGGGGTTTTTTGGTCAAGATGTCGAAATGGGAAGGCTGCTTTGTTAATTTGTTGCTCTGGGGCCTAAATAAATGTTCTGATGCTTTCTACTTAGAGAATCCCTCATACCTTGAGATTTCGAACCATTCAAACATATACATGATTATATTCGAGGTTATAAATTTGACCTTCCTACTACAAGGGGGTAATTATTAAAATATCTACTTGTACTAGTGAGTTTTGTCTCCAGAAGGAAGCTAGCCAGATCTCTACCCCAGAGTTCAAGGGCTACCCCTTAGTGGTAGTAGGTTACTTCCAATGCTATTAGCTTGATTGCCTATTCTAGTGTATTTTGTCTAACACCATTAAACAGTGTCAATTAATAACATAATTGATTTATACCCCACTGTCAAATTAACCAATTAACATTAATTGACTTGTACAAAGGATATTTACTGGGAAAATACATCAAGAACAAAGATATAAAAACAGGTATAAACACTCTTTGCTACCACCTAGGCCTTAGGGCAAATTTAGACTCAGAATTAAAGTGTTTTCCACAAAGCATCTGTCCCCAGTTTATTTGCAGATGCATCCTACTAAATGAACAAAACCATTCTCTCGTGCACCAAAGTCTCCACTGCCAGGTTGATTCACTGAGGGTCTGGAACTTGCAGGTAGTTCCTTGGAGTTCTATTCCACTTTGAGCTTGGTTGCTTCCAAATTTTTGTGGTTTTTGTGATCGTTAAAAACCCTGAACCTTGTATTCATCTGTTGTTCGGGGCAGGGGGGCTAGAGAGAAGTGACCCTCATCTGGCTCAAGAGAATTGAACAGCCATTATACTTTGTGGACAAATGGAAGAGAAGAGAATAATTTGACACACTCAGAACAAATTAGCAGCCAATTAAAATGTTTTCCAATATAAGGCAGAAAGCTGACAAGAAATCATCACAAAACACCTGTGCTTATTGTAGTAGAGGGTAGGACAACTAACCTGTTTTTTTTTCCTCCAGAAATGACATCCCCAAACATCTATAGTGTGGATCCCCATAAGGCAGAGACTCCTGTTCGTGCTCCAAATATTCAACCCACCTTGACTAGTCCCTCCCCTCATCTTCCCACTCTCCCTATCTTAACCTTGAGAAACTGAGATGCTGTCATTCTTTTATTGTTATGTGGACATAGATCAAAGCTTTATAGCTGGCTGCGGCTTCAGGAATCAGCCAATGGGTACAGATAGGATTATGGGAAGCAGTGAGCTTTATAATCACTCCTGCAATCATATGATACAGTCAGCTTCCCAGCCAGCCTATATTTAATACTAGTCACGATTATATCTATAATAGACTTGGGATTTGGGATTGAAGGTTCCCTTTCTATTACATTAATTACTTTGTTATATCATTTTCAGAAGACTCCACTTTTCTTTTTCTTTTACAAAATAAATATTGAAGTATGAAACTCACACTGAACTCTTAAATCAGTAGTTAGAAAAAATATGTAAAATCTTTAAAACTACATTTTAATCCCAATATTTCATATGGATAATGAAGGAAATACATAATTCATTTTTGTGCATGCTTTTCCTTGCCCTTTACTCAAGGATCTTCATTAAATTTACACATGTTAATAATAAATCTAACTGATGACCTTTTATTTAGCAGGAGAGGTATCAATATAACCATATTCATCTCACAATATAGGCAATGTTTCTCTGGTGAAATCTAGAAATCTGATATTTTCAAATGTTACTAATATCCATTTGAAGAAATTAATATGCCTCATAAAGTTAAATCGTGTGTATATTAACTATATCATTTACCACATTCTCTCTCTCCCTCCTCTCTACTCTCTCCCTCACTTATTTTTGAATTTACTATTTGAGGTGTGATTGAAATATATTCTTTAGATATAATCATTCTAGTATACTAATGACAAGTTTATACGAAACTGGGGTCATTTTGATCACACAATTACAGATTTTATAGCTGAATTTATAGCCGAAAGGGAATCGCAGATTCCCATCCTCCTATTTTGTTTGGTTTTGTTTTTCAGATTATGAAACTGAGCCCCAGATATCTTAAATTACTTGTCCACGGTACCATAGTCAATAAATGTAAGAAACAAGAAATCGAATCAGATACTCCGACTCCAAAATCAAAACAATTTCAGTTGGATCACAGTGCCTCCCAACGAAAGGAAAAAATGTTGATGAAATGCCACTGTTATCGTTGTTGTTATCTTCATTTTTGGAGAGGATCAATAACGTCAGGGGGTGATATCTTTATTCACACGTAAATTGGATTGAAGTAAGGAAGAATTACACAAAGTAGTCAGCCTTCCTCTCTCTTTGAATCATTGAAGTCCAGTGGCAAGACAAAAGTCAGAATGACTGGCAATGATGTGGGATGCAGTGGATGGTCTTGGCATCTTTGATGTCTGCCTAAACGCTAAGCACTCAACAGTGTTTCAGCTTCCCTCATGACCATTCTGACAAACTGTTCCCATCAACTCATTCCTCTGGAAGTCTTCACGTACTTGGAGTAGACATCTCTGTAACTCACCAATTTGTTTGAAGCCAATCAGTTGCCCTTAACCTGATTTACCCTGTCTGCTGAGTTAGTTTTCCGAGGGTGTGGCCCCTGGGTATGCTATTTAGAGACAGGTTAAAATTGGGTGACAGGTGGACATAAAAGCTGAATGAGCAGCCCTGAAATGGGTTCATCACACCCTTACACCAGAGTTGCTAGTTCATCCTCAGCACCCCCTAGACGCTATTGTAATGAATATATGGTGTTAGGCAAAATTCTAAATAATAGTAATGAAAGTATATTACTCAAAGTCAATCTTGACTCTTATTACACATATACACATATATGCACACAAGTGTGCATACATACATATATACGTATATATATATATATATATATATGTGTGTGTATATATACACACACACGCACAGATCTATGTATACAAATGTGTGGGTATATATGTGTGTGGCTATACCAAGGAACCTGTTTGGTTTCTAAGTTCACAGAGTGGAATGGTCACAGGTCCACAAAACAACCAGCAGCTCCATTTCAGGAATTATCTTTTCATATAATTTGTTAAAGCTTCTTGGTTCTCTGGTGTTCTTTTTTGAGGCTTCAAGAAGTTTAATAGATTTTAGAAAGAAAAAAGTTTTTAAAACACTGGACCTCTATCAGAGCTTTTCAGATTTCTAGCCTAATAACATCTTTGCTCTGTAGCATCTGCCAATGAAAGGTCATTCCATTTGTTTACAAATAAATGGTGCACTTTAAACTATTTGAATTTCAAGGAAGACTAAGAACAAATAACATTCTAGCTTTTATCATTAATACACAGGGTAATCAAACATTTACATTTATGCAAGGGAAAATTAATTGTGCCATTTCTCTTTCCCCTCGGAGCCAGACTTCTTCTCATTGCTCAAAAGGTGCACAAGCCCTTTATAATGAGCCTAATTGTTTGACTTATTGAGCTTAACAAAGGAACAGATGCAATGTCGTCTGTGGTCAGCAATAAAACTCTTACAAAGAGCACGGGACAAAGAATCTGAAAACTTGAGTTTCATTACTAGTTTACTCACTGGGTAATTTTTAAATCTCAGCCTCTGATATTTACTATTTTTTTTTTAACTTTTGACATCACTTGACTAACATGGGCTACAGGGTCTTCATCTATAAAATCACAGGATTGAACTAGATAGAGTGTAATGTAAGGGGAAGGGAACAATATTAATTTAGGACCTGCTTATGTGCAAGGTATTCTGTTAAATGCTTTATAAATATCTGGTTTGATCCTCACAAGCACACATTAAGGGTTTAATTATGCCAATTTACAGTTAAGGAAACTGAGGCAAGCAGAGGTTGAGCAATTTGTCACACAATGTTCGAGACTATATTTGAACTCAGATTTTCCTGACTCTAAGCCTGGCATTCCATGCACTGTGCCAGTGAGCTGCCTTTAAGATTTCATGTAATTCTGAATCTAAACTTCCTCGACATTCTCATTTAACCCAAATCCATGATGCTTCCTAGGATCATAATCTTTGGGCTAGTTCCTTAAACTTCTCTGTGAAATGAATACCCTATAAGGCTTATACAAACTTGCGTATATGGGCCAGATAAGACCTAGTGCTGTATTTGCAAAATGAGGCAAAGAGCAGGCTGGACTGCTTTCAGAAAATGGCAAAGCACTTTAGCAAACCCTAAATTTCCCCAACAAGCAAAAACCTTTCTTTTCAAAACAATGATATGTGATGGTAAGACCTGGAATGCCCCTGCCTCTGAACAGCTAATGATGAACATTATAGAAAGAACAAAAGAAAACCACATAGTGGGTGTGAGTAAGCTGCAAGATCTAACCAATGAGTGACTGTAAGAACGAATGGGAATAAAGGAAGCTATTATAGAATAATAGAATAATGGGCAGCTAGGTGGCACAGTGGATAGAGTGCTGGTCCTGAATTCAGGAAGACACATCTTCCTGAATTCAAATCTGGCATCAGATGTTTACTAGCTGTGAGACCCTGGGCAAGCCACTTCACACTGTTTGCTTCAGTTTCCTCCTCTATAAAATGAGCTGGAGATGGAAATGACAAATCTCTCCAGTATCTTTGCCAAGAAAACTCCAAATGGGGTCAGGAAGAGTCAGGCATGACTGAAAAATGCCAGAACCACAATTACAAAATTATGTGACAGAAAGAAAAGAAAGACAGATCATGTGGCATGGCAGGTAAATGGCCAAAGTGCTCCACTGGTACATTTGAAAAGTCAAGAGGAAGTGAGGAAACCTTTTGGCACATTCAATCTCCCTCGTTCCCTGGTAGTGTAAGTTTTGTCAAGATGTGAAGAATTGCAACATGGCATGCAGACACAGATGGATCTTGATCGGAATAAGAGGAAAGGGTGTGTGGAATGCCTAAACTGATAAGATCACAGATTGAAGCCAGTAAAATGAGCATATCAGCAGACATTTACAAGAGCTCACTGGGGTTGTTGTATTGAGGAAATTAAAATATGTAAAAGTCCTCTGATAAGCATAAATATTGGTAATAGTAAGCCAGAGCAGCAGCAGCAGCAGCAGCAACAGTTGCAGTGAAGAATTAGAATCTTAATCCTTTCTCACATTTCACACAGCCTTAATGTATTTTTCTATATTCCCTTTAGATGTTGTAGTGCTTTTCATTGAAATACAGTTGAATTGGTAAGACAAGCTCTCTAGAGATTGGCTTGTATTTCTAGGTCCCCTGTGCATGTAGTTTGGATTGTATGTCACCAAATATAACCCTTATTACATATCCCTAACTAGAAACACCAGACCTCATCATGCACAGATAGAGTTAGATATCAAAAAATACTACTTTTTAAATTCAAACTATAACTCTCTAAATTTACTATACCTGCAATAATTGCTATTATATGAAATGCATCAGCTTGTCTTGACAAATGAATAACATTTCAAAGAATTATAGACCCCTGAGCACCACCAGGGAGGGTTTTTTTTTTTATCGTGTATTGTTTTGGTAATTAGTTCAGTGTTGGATTATCTCATTTTACTTTGTTTGTGAAGCTAAAGTTCACTCTCCTAAAGGCTTCTATTGTAGGCTAGAAATGTAGTGATAAGTATGAAACTGGCCTCTTGAGGTTTTGAATACTTTTATCTTTCTTTTTTTTTCTAATTAGTGAATGCTACATCTCTCTACGTCTCACTTTTTCTGTCTGGTATGGCTAAGAGAGCAAATGTTACCCTTGACTTTTTTTTTTCTCCACATTGAAAGAAAAACATACACATACATTGTACACACACACCCATATACCCATCATCCCTTCCATTCGCTTTCTGTATAGCTAAACTAGCCAAGTGTTTGTTTTCCATTCATTCAGAAAAAAAAAAAAAACTATTCATTTTCCCTTATGCTTTACAACTCTTTTCTAGCTCCTTGAGTGCTTGCCAAAAAAAAAAAAATAATGTAAGTTGAAAATCTCTTTCTTTCTGCTAATAATCAATGAGGTAAGTCACCAATTCTATAAGCTGCTGTAGTACTTTGAAGAATCATGTCACCTCTCCACTGACTTAAAGGTGCCAATCATTCTCTTTTGAAAACTTTAAAACCTTTTCCAATATATAGAATCCGAGGAAGGCTAGCAACCATCTTATGGGTGGATACAGAATGGAACAGTTTCTCAGCAGAAGCAGACAAATATTTCACAGACTCTTAGCCAACTCCCAACACCAACCACTGAGAGAGAAGCACAACAAACCTGAAGTTTTCAATTATAATTACTATCTAATTGTAATTACTTGCCACATGGAGATATATGTTACTATGAATCTCAGAATGTAGATAGATACACAGATAGAGAGAGAGACAGAGAGAAATAGAGACAGACAGATATAGTTATAGATATAGCTATACATGAAGGTAGAGAAGTGGCATTCCTGAGACAGAAATTCAGCAAGATTATGTTATTTCAGACTACGATTCAAAAAACTAAAGTTTAAACAATCACAGAAAAGAGAAGGAACTATATGCAAAAGGTGGAGGAAAATCGGTATTCTCCCTACCAACCATGTTAAATAGATCTCTGACAAGATCAAATGAGTGTTCTAATGATCCATGTTCATTAAAAAAAATAAAGTTGCTTTTTCTTCAAATTGAGAGAAATATTATTTTCTGAATAGTTGAGCAGTTGGAGAGGAGTCATAGATCTCTCCCAGGAGACAATATGGTGTAAGGGAAAGTGTATTGTCTTTGGAGTCAGAGGCTTTGGGTTCAAATGTTACCTCTGATAAACTAGTTGTGCGAACTTGGACAAGCCACTTTTGGCATCAGGTTCTTCATCCATAAAAATGAGAGGGAGGTAGGTTTGTTCAAGATGTGAATCTATGTTGTCGATCTGTATTGGTTCTAGTATGCCCCTATTGTTTTTGGTGATGCCCATACATTTCAGTAAGGACCTATCCAAAAGTGGGGTTGGTAATGAGCTCCTCGTTATTAGAGGCCTTTAGACAAACGCTGTTTGACCTCTTGTTTGGCAGGTAGTAGATAGTGTCTTGTTTAGGTATGGGCTAGACTTGATCATTTGAATTCTCTCCAGTTCTGAAAATCTCTGATCATGTGACATTTCACCTTGTGCAGACAGAAGGCTATAAGTATCATTTCCACGCCTACTTTTACTATGATGCATAGAAAAACTTCTGTGGATTGCTAAGATATGGCAGATTTCTGATTATATCCTTAGCCTCCTTACATATTCTCTGGATGTAGTGTCTCAATAAAGCTACCTTTCTTTCCCACTGCTTAACCAGTAGAAAATGTCCTTGTTTTTACTCGGGGCTAGATGTATGACCCTCAATACTAGGAGACTAAACTCTCAGTGTAATCTCCTCTATCAAAGCAAAGATGCTCTCTAAACTGTCCTTGAGAAATTATTTTCCTACATGATTTTAACAAATGAAGTGGTAAAAATTCAAGAATTAATAAGAAAGGATGAGCTAGTGCTGGAATTGGGGAATTGAACTGTGGACAGGAACAGGAAAATGAAACCCACTTGTGCCCACAAACCCCTTCTTGTTTTGTTCTTTTATTGACTGGGCCTGTTTTCTGCTGCGTGTGGTATCTCCTCTGGAGCAAAGAACTTCACAAAGAATTATAACATATGATGTTTAATGGGGACACATGAGGTTTCTTCCAAACCAGTTACTTCTCCCAGACTGAGTTCTCCTTCAATCGCTAGCTTTTTCTTCATCCACAGACTTCACATGCTTCTGAATGGTCTTCTGCCTCAACTACCTTCTTAGAGAGTATATCTCATTTTTTAAAGGGCCACCATATTCATGAGTGGTTTTTTGAACCCACCATTGATGAACTTTGATGACCTGAGTTCAAATCCAGCCTCAGACACTTGACACACATACTAGCTGTGCAAGCGTGGACAAGTCACTCAACCCCAATTGCCTTGCCTTCCCCCATCAAAAAAAAGGAAAAAAAGGAAAAAAAAAACATGGGAAGATTTATGTGAACTCATGCAAAATGAAGTAAGCAGAACCAGGAAAATATTCTAAACAATAACAGCAATATTGTAAGAATGATCGACTATGGAGGAATTAGCTACTTGTTATCAAAACAATGCTACAAGACAATTCCAATGAAATCATGATGAAGATGTTATGCATCTCCAGAGAGAGAACTGATAAATTCTGAAGGCAGAATGTAGCATAATTTTTAAAGTATTTTATTATTTTGTTTATGTATTATTTTGATACATGGCTAATATGAAAATATTTTGTACAACTTTGGGTATATGATTTATATCAAATTACTTGTCTTCACAAAGAAGGAGGAAGGCATGAAGGAGGAAGAAAATTCAGCACTCAAAAAATTTTTAAATGACTATTAATTATTATTTGTAATTGGGACTTGTTTGGCTAAATAAAAATAAAAGTAAAAAAAACCCAAAGTTTAAAGAAACCTTAAAAATATACCCACACATGGATACACATGCATATATGTGTATATGTATGTATGCATCTATGTATCTATGAATGTATGTATGAAAAACTCCTTCAAGGCATTCAAAATATAATAAAAATGTACATAAGTTAATGTAGGTAGGATAATTATCATAATTGTGAGTTCTACATATAGGAAAACACATAGAAAACCAATATGGAAGATCATATAATAACTAATAAATTATGATACGCATTGCAAAATATTAACACATAGCGCCTAGTATGGAAAGTCCTTATTTTTAGCTTGTAGCTAACATTTTGGGGGGTGTATGGTGGAGTGGGGAATGTCACACTCATTGACTCTCCTTTCTCATTGCTTGACTTTCTCTCCATCTCTCTGTCCTACAACCATTTGTATGCTCTTAATTGCATACATTGGCTCCTATGTGGCCAATGGCTGGAACAAAGAGAAAACAAATTTGCTCACAACCCCTGCAAGAGGTTCAATCCTCTTAAGGGATTGGTCTTTCCTTTATTTCTCACTGCCTCTCAAATTGTTGAACTCTGAACTGGAAACTTTCCTTTGATGCAGTGAACAAACTATCTATCTCTCTGTCTGGCTATCTATCATCTATCTCTCGATTTATGTCTCTCTATATAGAGATAGAGATATAGACACATATGTGTATATGTGTGTACTTGAGAGCCATGTCTGATTCTTTGGACTAATCACAAGATGATTTTTGCTCAATATCATTGGTCTTTACCCAATAGCCAAGATCCTGTAGCCATTTGAAATTAATTGAAGTCTGTTTCCACAATCTGGCTAGCAGCTTCTGTGGGGGGGGGGGGTCCAGACCCACCCACAGCCAGCACCCAGAAAGCTGCCGGACAGCCAGAAAGCCCAGGTTCTTTTGATATGCCTTAATAAGGAGAGCAAGGTTAAGGGGTTGGCAAGCTTACTTTAATTCAGCACACAAATATCATTCACTTAGTTCAGGGGAAAAAAAGCCAGCACCCTGAACTTCAGAGCAAAATGCAAGCAAATTACAAACTTCAACAGACAGACCTTGTCTGATTCAAATACCAATACAAACAGAGTTCAACAAAGTCTCAGCATCCGGGTTTACAAGCTGGAGGGCTCCTTAGCTACAGCTGCCCGGAGTCTCAA
>JAQQSZ010020804.1:0-10062 GCA_028646595.1 Phalanger gymnotis
CCCAGAGAACAATCTCCCATATATGAAGTTTCCAAGGCTGGCAGTCCTGAAGGACAAGGAAGTTCATTAACTTTCCTGAAGGCTTATGTGTAGAAAGTCCTAGAAGTGAGATTTAGCTCCTCTGATTCAAAAGCCAGTAATCTCTTTCTACCATATCACACAGCCTCCCTTCTTGGGAGCTCCTCATTTGACATGGCTGAGTTTCCTCATGATTCTAGTCACTTCCTTTGGATTTGCTCCAGATTTCTGAATGTCTTTCCAAGTCTCTCATTTTATAGATGAGGAAACTGGTGCAGAGAAGGTGAAGTGACTTGCCCAAGGTCACTTAAGTGCCACACAAATAAAACTGATACTGCAGTAGGTTTTGTCTATGAAATGCTTAATGTACTATCACAACTCCAAGGGAAGGAACTGCTCAACAATATACTAACTGAAGTATGTGGTCTCATCTTAATATGCCTTCTTAAACAACACCTTGGATCCAAGGTCCTGGAAGATTCATTCATTCATTTATCCCTTCATCCATCCATCCATCCATCCATCTGTCCATCCATCCATCCATCCATCCATCCATCCATCCATCTATCCAACTATCCATCCATCCACTCATTCATTCAGTGAACATTTATTGAATGTGGTTGAAAGAATGGCTGTATTGGGCACTGAAAATCCTGTCCCATTTAAACTCTGGTCACAGTCAAAAGTGATGTAATGAAATAAGACTGTTATTTTGGACTCAGAGATGACTGTCCTTGGCTAATTGAGATCTCTCAGACATAATCAAAAGAGGGAAAAGTGAAATATTACAGTAAAAGAAGCATTGAATCCCATCATTTCAATAACCATTCTAGAGCCCCATTCCTGTTTGATTCCCCTGTCCTCTACTTTTAAAATCATTCTTGATCCTTATCAATTTTGACACCTACAGGGGAATATCCAAAAGTGAGTGGAGAAGGAGATTGGGGGATGGAAAGGATCTTTTTTTAAAAAAAATTTTTCTTAGCAACATACAAAATTTAAAATTTTGTCTAAAGAGGGTTTGCAAACCAGGTATAAGATAGAACCAAGTGGGATGGACCTACTTTTGCCTATTAAAGGGAGATTCGATTTTCCAAGACTTCTCCCCAAATACTAAGAAGGAATACCACATTTAAGCTCAAGAGTACCATCTGCGGGATCCCTGTAATGCTAGTTCTGTGACTTTAGGTAAGCCACTTCACCTCCTCTAACTCTCACTTTTCTCATCTGTAAAATGGGCATAATGATGCTTGAGAAACCCCCACCTCAGTGGAGTTCTGGTGAGAAAATGTTTAGAAAATGGAATATAAGTGTGAGCTGAAATTATCAAGTAAGAACTTAGACTTTCTGAATATCTGCTCAGAAAGCTAAGTCTTTTACAGAGGGGATAATAGCAGACGGATTTTTCGTAAACAAAGCTTTGGGTGAATTAATCCCAAAGCCATTATACTATGCACTTTTTGCTTTTTAAACCAGTATTTCAATTGTAATATCATATTGAGTAAATTCCCTTAATGACAGCCATGATGAGTTTTTGATTGAGAAAAATCTTCAGCATGTACTCTAAGAATGGCTTTTCTATCAAATAAAGCCTTCCCTTTTGCAATCAAGTCAAATAAACCAAGAACTGAAGAAAGCAGCAGGGTTCTTTACGATGTTCGTTCTCGCTTGCCTTTGCAATCCTCCTGTGAAATAAATATTTTTATTAGCATATTGTGGGTGAAAGCTGAGTTTTGGGAGGATCTGCAAATCTGTAGCCTCTTGCGCCCCTTAGCGGACCAAGCTGCTTGAGCACAGCTCTTGGCACTGCATGTATCTAAGCCAGCTCCCGGTGCTTCAGCCTTGTAACCACTGCCTCCTGCAAGAGACTCCGCATCACCCTTGGGCTCCCCTTTCCTCCTAGCTTAGCTCAAAGCTGGACAACCAGGCAGAAGGACGCAGGGAGAGGCTGGAGGTGGAGGAGATTTCCACAGGACTGAACCTAAGCCCGGGAGATTCGGTCTTCGAATGATGGGGACGAGCAATTTCGTAGAGAAGAAAACTTAGGGGCACCCGCGAGTTTCCTCTAGTAACAGGTAGCAGAGGTGGGTACTTGGCTGAAGAGGGGATGGTATACTAGCACTGGAGGTGATAGGGCAGAGTGGCCAGAGAGGAGAGGCAGGGAGAGGGATAGGAAAGGTTTAGATAAGCCTTGTCAGGAGGCTTCCTAGAGGAGACAGGGATGCTCCAGGAGAGGTTGAAAGCTGGCAATCGCAGAGAGCGCGGGCTGGGATTCTAAGCCGCGCTTCTGTACCTGAATCCAGCCTGCAGCGGAATGCGCGCTGGAGGTCTCAGGTCGACTTCTGAAGGACTCAGACGCCGGGGGTAGACTGGAAGGTGGGTGGGAAGAGATGATACCGCGGGGCGCTAGGGCTTTCTCTTTTCCTCTCTGTTTGCCCACAGGTTAGGACTTTGGAGAGCAGCTGAGTCCAGCTCCTGGGGCTCCCCCTACTTTCTGGGGCAGTGGAGGCGAAGATACTCTGGAGCCCAGCAGCAGCTCAACGCCCGCACCGTCGCGTGCGAGACCTCTTTGCTATCTGGTCCCCGAGAAGGAGGGGCGCGGGTAGGGACGGGAGGGGTAGGACAGCTGGGCCCGCGCGCACTGCTCCCCCTCCCGTGAGTCTCTCCTATAAAGAGCGCTTCCCGGCTGGTAGTCAGGCACAGGCTAGGAACGGAGCGCAGCTCCCCAAGACGCGCAGCTGGATGCGTCTCACCACGGCTCCTGGGTCACTCACTAGCAGTCTGAGCGTTATGGCCCGAGCCCGGGGCCGCGGGCTGTGAGACATCGGGCAGGCAGCAAAGCCAGCGAGATCCCACGCCACCATGGAGAGCCCTAGCGAAGCGGCAGAACCGGAGTCCCTGAACTGCAGCGCTAACTGGAGCCTGGAGCTCTCCAGCTCCAGGAACCGCAGTTCCGTCCCGGTCCAACGCAACGAGGCCATGGCCAAGGTGGAGGTGACTGTGCTGAGTGTGATCCTTTTCTTGGCGCTGACCGGCAACCTGTGCGTCCTGCTGGCTCTGCGCACTACCCGCCACAAGCACTCTCGCATGTTCTTCTTCATGAAACACCTCAGCATCGCCGACCTAGTCGTGGCTGTGTTCCAGGTGCTGCCCCAGCTCCTTTGGGACATCACCTTCCACTTTTACGGGCCCGACTTTCTCTGCCGCCTCGTCAAGTATCTGCAGGTGGTGGGCATGTTCGCTTCTACCTATCTGCTGCTGCTGATGTCTCTGGACCGCTGCCTGGCCATCTGCCAGCCGCTGCGCTCCCTGCGTCGGCAGTCAGACCACCTCTCAGTCCTTTGCACGTGGTTGGTGTGCCTGGTGGTCAGCGTGCCTCAGATCCAGATCTTCTCCTTGAGAGAGGTGAGCGAAGGCGTGTACGACTGCTGGGCTGTGTTCATCCAGCCCTGGGGACCCAAGGCATATATCACCTGGATCACACTGACGGTCTACATCATCCCAGTGCTGGTGCTGAGTGCCTGCTATGGGCTTATCAGCTTTAAAATCTGGCAGAATTTAAAGCTTAAGACAGCTCAGGAGCCCAGAGCTTCTGGGCCCTTGGCCTCATCTGTTACCTGTGGGGCAGATGCTAGCAACGGGGCAGCCCTGTCTCGGGTCAGTAGTGTCAAGCTCATCTCCAAGGCCAAAATCCGCACCATCAAGATGACCTTCATTATTGTCTTGGCCTTCATCGTGTGCTGGACTCCTTTCTTCTTCGTTCAGATGTGGTCTGTTTGGGATCCCAATGCCCCTAAGGAAAGTAAGAAGGGGGAGTCAGAAGGGTGGGAAGGCTCATCTCTCCTCAGCTGTGGGTGCTGGGTCTAAGCCATAATCATACTCCTTCTCCGGGCCCTTCTGATTTTGATGGTGACTTTAGCTCCTAGGTAGAGGGCTGGAAGGGGGTAACGGGGGTGGTCAATGAGTGTAGGACACACATAAGTGCTAGGGTAGAACGAGTATCCAAGGTAGGGACTGTGGGGAACTATTGTCTGAGGAACTGCCTAGACATGAGGGGAGAGGAGGGTCCTTACACTATCTAACTGTGATTGGGGGAACGCAGAGCCCAACTTATGCTGTCTCAGAACCAAGTTATCTAATCCCCAGATGTGAGATGATACCAACACAAAGCAGGCACCAGGGCACAATGCTGAGGTAGATTCTATCCTTTGTGGAGCTTCCTTCCCCTTAGCCAAGTGTTGCTTTCCTTCAAGGAGAATAGGGGCAGAGTAATGCTTCACAATTCTTAAGATTATAGCTTTAGAATTGGAAGGGACCTTAGAAATCATCTAGTCCACCTCCCCCCCTAATTTTTACAGATTAGGAAACTGAGGCTTAGATAGGTTAAGTGATTTGCTCAGGTCACACAGGTAGCAACTTCAAACCCAGTTCTCTTGACTCTGAATCCAATGTTCTTTCCAAGATACTATATTGCCATAATGTGTTAAAATTTCCTGAGCACATGGGGGATACCTAATAAGCCCTTACCTTCAACAGTGTGAACCTACACTCCCCAAAGCAGTCACACTTTCCGCCAGGGCATGTGGTTTCATTGGGTATGTGGCTCTTTGGAGGTGAATGAGTTAACTGCTTTGTATACATGAGCTGCTAGGCAAATGCTTTGAAAAGAAAGAAGCTGAGAGTCTCTCCTCCATCACTCATTAGCTGTTCAGCCTTGGGCCAGTTGGCTATCTAGCTGCCTTCACACACACACAAAGATGCATATATATATACACATATATATATACACACACACATACACACATATATGTGTATATATGTATGTAGGTATATGTATATACATACATGTATGTGTATATACATATAGATATGTATTAGCCATTATGTGTCCCTCAACTTTAGGTTTTCCTGGTAATTGATACACAATACAAAAAAGAGTTCTCTACTCCTACTGCAGAGAACAGGGAAATATGTTAGCAAAGGGGATTTTAGGTCATGGTGGTTTCCTTTGCTTTTCCAACTTTTATTTCCCCCAGAGAAAACAGTGTGTGCCAAATGAGTTATGCAGGGTATTTCTCTAGTTTTCAACATTATTATTTTATGCATAGTGTTATAAGAAGAATACCAATGCAGACAGAAACCAGGATGAATGATTCTGCTGTTGCTATGAAAATGAAGCTCCTCATCCAACATTTTAAAAACTTTTTAGTCAAATTTTTTATTTTTTCAGTTTATGAGTAATTTTCTCTTCTTCTTACCTCTTCACTCTCTTAAAAAACAAAACAAAACTCAAACCACCTGTAATAAATATCCATCATGAAGCATAACAAATTTCCACATTTTCCTTGCCCCAAAATGTGTCTCATTCTGTATCTTGAATCTGTCACCTCTCTGGAAGAAGTGAGCATAGATCATTCTTCCTCTTTGGTCCCCTGGGATCATGATTGGTCACTAGGCAGCAGGAGCTAGACATGAGTGGGGTAGAGGGGAGGTGGCTAAGAGCCAGCTGACTGCCCAGACCCAAGAAGGCTGCTGGGTCAGGGGGACAAGCTGCCCAGATTCAGTCCTCAACACAAGGAGAGAAGACATGAGGACAGGCAGTATTCTCTGGAAAAGGGGCTCCTACCTTAGTCTAGAGCAAATTAATTGAGACAAGCATAAACAGCAAATTAGATCCCAGGGCAGAGACTATTTATACCCAAATGACCACATGTGGATTTTGTGGGTGGGCTTTGGTGGCCATAAGTGACTGAAAATGTAACCAGTAAGAATATTAAATGGCATCCATTTATCCAGTCTAGGAGAGGATTAGCAAGTTCTTAGAAGGAATAATAAGGCAAGATTGCAAAATCATGGAGTTCATTGTGAACAGAATAGGGGAGTTTTACAGGCAGTGCTGGGGAAAGCACACTGGATTTGGAGACAGATGACCTAGGTTCAAGTGCTGACTGCCACTTACTTGCTTGTGTGACTAAGGAAAATCACTTAACTTTTACGGGCCTCAGCTTCCTCAGTTATAAAAAGAGAGAGCGGCAGCATGGGGGGCCTAGCATGACAGAAACAACAAATCCTCTAAATCTGAAGACAGAGGACCTGGGTTCAAATCCCAATTCTGTCACTGTATGACCTTGAGTAACTCATTCCTCTTTGAAGGGAGAGAGTTAGACTAAATGACCTCTAAGGTCTCTCCCAGATCTAAATCTGTGATGCTATGGAGTAAACCATTGCCATTGTCATCTTGAAAATTAATAAGGGTTACTAGGTAAGTGTGAAACTAATAGGCTATCTCTTGTCCACCCCCAACCTCAGAGGTGGGAATAGAAATTACATTTTGTTTGTGGAAGCCTAACAGATAGCATTTCTTCATGTAGGGCAACTCCTCTTCAGTGTGGCCCCAGCTGAAGCATAAGAATAGTGAAGGTAACACATAGAACCCTGGATTCCATTGTTGGCTCTGACACTTACTAGCTGTGTGATCCTAGGCAAGTCACTCAGACCCTCTCAGCCTCTTTTCCTCATCTGTAAAATGGGATTAATGATATGTTATTTGTCCTACTTATCCTGCTGAGGTAATTGTGAAGAAAGAAGCTTACAAACTTTATAGTGCCACGTCAGCTTGAGTTACTATTATTGCATTTGCTGTTTTTTGTCAGACTTGAGATTTCCTCAGTGTGAGGAATTCCATTGCCAAAGACTGGCAACTCATTTGTAATGCATAGTTTTCAATAATTGCTTGAGGGAGGAGTAGGATAAGTAAGAGATTAAATGACTTCTTTTAGTGACACAATAATTAGTCCGGTGACTATAGTAAGGTAAGTGACACACTTGGGAGGCGGGTAGGTGGTACAGTGGATATAACACTGGGCTTGGAGTCAGGAAGGCCTGAGTTCAAATCTGACCTCAGGTACTTATTAGCTGTGTGACCCCGGGTTTAATCCTGTTTGCCTCAATTTGTTCATCTGTAAAATGAGCTGGAGAAGCAAATGGTAATACTCCAGTATCTTTGTCAAGAAAACCGCACACGGGGTCAGGAAGAGTTTGACACTATTAATATTGTCAGAGCTAAGACTGGAATCCAAGGCTCTTTGTAAGGCCTTAATTTCTGACCTTCCTGATTCCAAGTAGTCAGTTAGTTAATAAACATTTATTAAGCAGCGGCTGTATGCCAGGTCCAAGGCCGGCCCCTTATTGATTATACCATACGACCTCTCCTTTAATATATTCATCAGCATGCTGGTAAATATTTAACAATTGTCCCTCCAGAAAAGTATTGACTACTTTAAAAATTAATCTGCATTATTAAGATTTTCTCCATCACTTTCTTAAGACTAGAAATTAATAATGCAATGAATCAAGTCTTGATTTGTAGGGTTTGCCAATTTTCAAGGTGTAAATGCTCACACTAAAAATTTAACAATTGGTTCTTGCAGTCCAGTATACCTTTGACTAAAGTATGGTTAAAACAGAGATAAAATCAATTATCACTAATACTGTCACTCCCCCTGTCCCTCTAGGATGACTGCCCCACAGGAAAAAAAATCTAAGGTCACACTTAATCAAGAAGTAACTCCTGTTTTTGAGAAATATTTCTATAAAGTATGAGAGGGAACAATAAAATGAAACTTTAGTAAGTATAAAAATGTTATAACAATAAATGTTCCATATAATGGCCAGTAAAAGCAAGGGGAAAAGAGAAAACCTGAGAAGGGAAAGAGAGACTACTATTTTGAAGTTTCCTGGTTCTAGGTGATGGTCTCGTGTTTAGATGAAATAGGTGGCCACATTTCAGGTGTTATTTGAGAGAAAGGGACAGTCCCTCCTGCCCTGGAATGTTTCTCCCAATTGGATGCCAGATTGCCTGAGATTCAACATAAAAATTTCTTGCTTTTTGCTTAAGTACCATCCTCTTTTAAAAATGTAACTTCCTCTGGGAGGGATAGCACATTAGTTCACTAGCACTTGAGTGTGGAGGAGTGAGACCCTGTTTTTTAATTTTAGCGTAGAGTTCATGGTTGGGGGTGAGGTGAGGAATCTCAGTAAGTTTTGCTTCTTTTACTGAATTGGAGTGTTGTTCATCACAATGAAGTTTCCGGGGCAGTTGAAGATTTGGGACACTTGATTGCAGGTGATTGTGGTGGGGCGCCTTCTTGCTGGAGAAGCCCAGCAAAGGGGTAGAGAGACAGTGCTAGACTCAACCTTAGCTCTAGGGTGGGTGACTTCAAGACAGGAGGAAGTGGCGATGGGCAGTGGTGTTAGGAGTATGTTGCCTCTTTTTCTGAGCTTCAAGTGCCTTCCATCTGAGAAGGACCAAGCAAAAAGAAATTCATTTTGCATTAATTGATATGCCTGGTCCTTCTAGTGTTTAATATCACCCCCTTTGCCCTTCTCTTCCTCACCAAACACAAAGAATTCCCTAGGAAGGAGTAGAAGGGCATGCAGTGGTACTTGGGGCTGGGCTGCAGCCTAGTATGTTTGGGAGGCTGCAAGATGCAAGTTGCAAGACCTAACTCTGCCTCACTGAGCCGGGACTCATAAAGCTAGAGTTTCATGACTTTGCAAGTCACTTAACTTTTTTGTGCCCCATTTTCCTCATCTGTAAAACTGAGATAACAATGCTTAGACTGACAGAAGCTAGCATTTGGACAACATTTTAAGGTCTGCAAAACACTTTACAAATATTACCTTCAACATAACCCTGGGATATAGGTGCTGTTGTTAAGCCCACTTAAGGACATTAACTGCCTGAGACAGCCAGAGTGTGAAGCGACTTGCTTAAGGTTACCCAGCTGGTAAGTGTCTGAAACTGGATTTGAACTCAGTTCTTCCTAACTCCAGGTCTAGAGCTCTATCCATTGTGCCACCTACTACCTGGTTAGGATTGTGTCGGTAAAAGTGCTTTGTAAATTAATACCTTATCTCATTGTATTGTAGCCCTAGAGCTGACAAAGCCATTAGAGGTTCACCTAGTTCAATGTCATTATTTTACAGGTTGGGAAACTAAGGACCAGGGAGGTTGTAAACATCAAAGGCAGGATTTAAATTCATTTATTCTGACTCTAGAGCCAGAGTACCTTCCACTGTGTCATACTTAATGTGAGATATCATCATCATCATCATCATCATCGTCATCATCATCGGCACCATCATCATCACCAGCAGCAGCAGCATGTTGGGTAACATCTAACTAGCAATTATTCATTAAGTACCTTCCTTGTGTGCTTCATTCTATGTACTGAAGGAGAGGGAAAGAGGATACAGAGATAATTAAGACCTGATTGTGTATGCAGGGCGGTGGGAAAAATGGAAAGAACCCTGGGACACTTGGATTTTGTCCTGGCTCTGTTGTCTGACTGTGGGGGAATTACTTAATTTCTCTAGGCCTCAGTGTCTGACTTGGAATGGATGATCTTTAAAATTCCTCCTGGGTCTTTGACTCTATAACTAGATATCACCATGTCACTTCATAGTTCAGGGAAATCTTGGAGCCAAAGAGGAAAGTAATATGATTTTTAAAAATCTCACATTTATTTATAGGTGAACTATGTTTAGCTTTCAAAATATTACAATTTTCTCTCATCCTCCACGGGGATGTTAACAGGATTTTATTGAGCCAGTCTCTAACCTGAGCATGATGAAACAGCAGGCCATAGACGAAGTCCCAGTAGTCAGGTAGCTGTTTAATTAATTAGTTTTATTTTATTGTTTTTGTGTCCAACATACATTTTTTAATTTTCAGAGAGCTGGATATTAAACGTTTACTAGCATACCCGTCATCATACTTCTTTTTTTTTATTTTAATCTATTTTTAATATGTTTAGTTTTCAGCATTGATTTTCACAGGCGTTTGAATAACAAATTTTCTCCCCATTTCCACCCCCCCACTCCAAGATGGCGTACACTCTGGTTACCCTGTTCCCCAGTCTGCCCTCCTCTCCATCACCCCATTCCTCTCCCATCCCCCTTTCCCTTACTTTCTTGTAGGGCAAGATAAATCTCTATGCCCCATTGCCTGTGCATCTTATTTTCTAGTTGCATGAAAAAAAA